>JAHREE010146097.1:0-10835 GCA_033628505.1 Tringa tobata | reverse complement strand
ATACTAAGTTACGCTTAGTACAAGAGGGAACTGACACCCGGGTTTGCGAGCAGACTTTGGACTACAGTGTTGGGTCTGGGACTGATATTACAGCCTGAATTTGTCACTCATTTTTTCCATGCCTCAGGTTTTTTTTGGATACGGAAGAGGGACAATAATCCTTCTTTAGGACAAATATTGATTTTTCATTAGACTAAATTAAACCAAAGTACATAAAATGCTGTGTAGGAAGAATGTATGGAGATTCTATTACGCGTAAAGCAGTTTCCATAAGGAGAAACACATACATAATTAGTAATTGGCAATCTGTATCGACAATGTATAATTTGCTAGGGATACAGCCAGCCAACAGATTTAGCCTTCACCACTAGATTCTGTCAGAACAGCTTCCAGTGATCTAAGGACACTTGTGTGTTCTCAACTGCAATATCATAGCTTTTCTGTGTAGAAGGATATTGAGACAGTGTCTACAACCGTAATGAAAAATAAATAAGGACAAAGGATGTGTCTTTAGTTGACGCTTGGGGTTAGTGGAATCTGTAGAAAGATATCAGCAATTATCAGGCCTTTCCAAGAAAGAACCTTGTATTTCACTGAGGGAGCCTTCCATATATCCTGTATTTCCTTCTTTAGTTTTTATTGACAAGCTGACAATCGTCACATGAATTCAAGACTGAATATGATCACATTTCATCTCTAAATTTTCCTTGGAATAAACCTGATAGAATTGTCTCCAATCTGGATCCAAAATAGGAAAATCAGGAATCCTGGGAGGGGTTTCTTATATCATAAGTTTGCGTCTGCATCAGATAACACTAATCCAAGCTAGCAATGCCAGCATATCCTCAAATGACTAAAAGTTTAATCAAAAGACTCCAATCATTTTATTTATCATATAAAATAAAATATTGCTTGTTCTATCAACATCAGAATGAATGTATCTGGCTCCCTGAGCCTTCCTGTGCTCAGTAACTCTACCTTTCTACTACCATCTCCTCACACCAGGCCCTGGTCAGGATCTATGAGAACTCCAGTCCTCCTCTGCATGGTCCCTAATGCTTTCCTGCCAGCATCCTTAGTTCCTGTCATATAATCATCATTCTTTGTGTAAACCACAAAGATCTCACCTCTTTTATACAATAAGTACTTAAGAAGTGCCAGATACTGTCTTTGGACAACGGGTTTGAAGGCATAAAAGTCCAAATGTCCTTTTTCTTACCACAAGATACAAAGAAAACCAAAGACTCTAAAAGGTTTTGAGGAAATCTGAGCACAGAATTGCTGTTCCTATTGGTTTGTTGAATACATAAGATGTTCCTCATCCCCTGGAAACATTAGAGTAGCACATAATTCAAGATGACAGGAAAACCTCTGCTTTATTTTAGAGCTCTGCTACTGAGCTCAGTGGCGATTACATTGTGTTCCACAGGGCAGGAGGGAAGATCGGGGTATCACATAGCTTGCTTTAGGCCAAAGCACTCTACCCATCCATTTCTGTAATCTCTAAATGTAACTAAAAATATCAAGTTCTCAGTTCAGATCCCTTTTCTAAATGTCACAGGGAACACCCTCAAACTTAGTTTTCAGGTGCGTTTCATTTTGTAATCTGGTGTTTAAGAGTAAATATTTTATATCTATTTTTTCTTATTGTTTGTTATAAATAAATCATCCCAGAGCTGGTGGATTAACTACTTGATTCCTCTAAAGGAAGCTGTGGCTCCAAACGTGTTGTGTAGTGCTATGGGGTGACAATAGCTTTGACAGCTACACTACAATGGCACTGCTCTGACATGATTAGGCTCTACAGGCACAAACTGAAATGGGTGGAGTGCCTCTGGACCCTTATTTAGCACCTTAATATTACATAGAAATATGCCAGATTAAGGACAGGCACGTGCACACATTTAAGAGCATGGTTCCCATTCACTTCCAACTCTGTCCTTCCTCTTCTGTCCCAGGTTCCCTAGATGTAGTTAGCCAGAAATCCAGATGTTTCAAGGAATGCCTCTGGCTTATTCAGTTCCACCTGGGTCAAACTGAGCCCATTGATTCTTGCGTGACTCAGTCTCTGTGCATCCAGTTCTGATGTCTTTAGCTATTCCAGGGCTTCTCCTACAGGGGAGGTGAATTTTAATTACATATTTAGTGGTCTATTACAAGACTTGGAAGGTCAAACAATTCAAAAGACTTATGCTCAATCTTCAGCCCTTACCAGGCTCAGGGTTTGCTTGTCTGTCTCTTAAATTGGCATTTTCAGTGCGAAAGCCAGGACAAGCTTTTCTATCTTTTGCTTTTCTGCCCAACAGCCCTCAGCTTAACAGCTGACATCTACTTACTGGGCCTTCACCACGGACTTTTACTGCCTTCTGTCTGGTTATTACAACTCATTCTGTACTTGAGGCACTTTCTGGCTCCCCTTGCGACGAAGATTTTCTGGCTGCTTCCTTTTTCTACCCAAAGGGCACTGTTTTATGAGCAGTTCTTAACTGGTGCTTTTTTTCATAGCTGGAGAAGTGATGAGTGTTACCATGAGTGCTATCTCTGTATGCTGTGGTGTATGATCTATGAATCCCACTCTGTTTGCCAAAGCCAAATACTAAAGTGCGGATAGAAAGCTCTCATAAGGTAATGCTGCTTCTTCTCTCTTTTAGTGCTACAGAAACTTCTCAATCCATTAAAAAATAGCAATTTTAAGAGCGAAAAAGACAGATGTCAGAGTCCCTGCTTGGGCTGTATTCCTACCTAACTCTGCAGGGGGCATGTCTCTGTAGAATATCAAGAAAGGAATTCAGGATTTGGCCTTCTGTATGGAACTAACTTTAATGTGCACATTGCGTTTTACCAGCAGTCTATCTTTAGCTAAGAACCCTTCCATGCACAGTTTCACATCCTCTACGCTCTCCTTTCAGAAGTGCTGCCAGTTCCTCAAAAATTGTCTTACCATGTGGTTGTTCTAAAGCCCAATTGAGGAGTAGGTATTTCTTAGATATTAAGCCTGCTTTGTCCATGAAAAATATGCATTATGCTACAGCCAAGCAAAGATCAAGACTGTGATGTGTATAAGTATGTAAGAAAAGGTAGGTTACAAGCACAGTTCTATTGCTGTTCGCCAGATGTCCTGAGATCACACCCTGGGGGCTGCAGCTAGGTAATTAATTTCTGCAACACATAACTTGTTAGATTTAGCTGTTTGTTTTCTTGTTCTCTCTCACTTAATATTTTCCTACAGTTCCAATCTGTAAGTCTTACTTCATATATAGCTCCAATAAAATCACTGGGGCTATTTCCAGAACAAAGGATCTAAATTTTCTTACAGTGTTCTGAATCATGCCATATGTTTTCTGTGCAGATGATTTTTTTCCCCTTATCATGATAGACTGACTTTTAACTCAGTAAGGAAGGTACTGGTTGTACCTAGTTTTGTTTTATTTTGTTTTATTTTGGAGTGTTGCATGTGTCCAGTAATTGGTCTGAGACCATAAATTCATTCTCACCTAACATGTTGTTATATATTCCTATTTTTCTGGATGCCTTCTGTTTTCTGAAAGGCTGAACACATCAGAAGCATTGCAAAGAGTCACCTTTGTGGCCTTTGGAACAACAGGGTTTGTGGTTTTTTGACTTTCTGTTAGGAATAATTATGTAATAATCAAAGCTCTGAAATAACTACACGTCCCCTAACTGAACGGTTGGAAAGCGAGTAGTCCCTAAAAATCCATTCTGTCAGTCACGTCTTCTTCACTTCCAAAATCTCTTTTACTATGAGGCCCCCATGGCCTCATGGAAACACCTTTCCCTGGAGGTAGCTTATCTTTAATAAAAAATCTCCACTGAATCCATAAGTTCAATCAGTCTCATATTACTGAGTCACTCCTGGGTGAATTGAGTTTGTGCTCTCCTTTCACAGGCAAATTTACTTGGCAGGCTGCCCATTTCTTTCCATCTATGACAAGAATATTAATCACTCTCTGAATGGTGCGTGCTCCATCATCAGGGCACATCATAAATCACTGAGAGGTACCTTCACATCTGGTTAACATTACACCTAAGGGCTTCACACAGCGCATGCTTTCCTGGTCTACATCGGCATCTTTCCTTTGCTCGTGTCTTGTACCTTGACTAGTGTTCTCCAAAAGTCTCCATAAATGGATTGCTTGTCTTTCAAAAGCTGCCCTATACTCTCCAGTTCTTCTAACAAACTTTAAAATGATCCTCATTAATCCTTCTTCACTAAAAGGATGGGTGACCAATCATACAGCCTGAAGGAGATAGGGAAATATGACCAGTGAGGGAAAGAGAGAGCAGGATTCTCTCTTAAGTCCAGGTGGAGCACAGGGGAGGTTAGATAGTGTAAAAACACAGCCCAAGTTTCTCTAGTTGAACTCAGTCTCAAGGAATATGACCTTAAATATAACAGGACTTTCTCACGAGTGCTAGCATTTTTGCAGGAAATCTTACAAGGATTCATATTCTGGAATTGCTTTCCCATACCACAGGCAGGTTATCGGCTTGAAAGTAGACCAGGACTAGGCCTTCTGTGGGTGGTGAAGGGGGTTTCTGTTTCACATATATATTTCTTCTTTCCAAAATGCTCTATGCCTCCTCATCCCATGCGTCATCTACCCCATTTCCCTCTAGTAGGGTAAAGAGCAGTTTACAGGTCCAGTAGCTCCCAGTGTGTGAATGAATGTCTCTTTATAAGCAGAAGTGGGATGGCAAATGTACGGGACAGTTGAAACACCTTCTTCTCCAAGCTTTTTCTTAATTTAATCCTTAGTGTACAAAAGGTGAGAGGGACATAAATAAAAAAAAGATCACTTCCAAAAACAAAATAATTCTGACCTGTTGATCACATTGCTAAACATTTATTCCCAATTCCAATACCAATTCCAAATGGTGGATCAAAACGTGCTAACTCATTTTGCTGGCATTTTTGATAGTACATGGGATGTATGAAAGCAATAAAAGAAATAGACAAAGAAACCTCGATGAAAAGATCAGTTGCAAGTCTTCAAAAGAAAATTTTGAAAGCATAATTTCTTTCAGGCTTTAAGTTTTTCTGCCAGCTCTATTCATTGCCTACTTAGCTTCATTCAAAATCACAATATTTGGGGTTGGGGACTGGCAATTGCAGTCCCTAATGCTGTTTGTTGCCCAAATTAGTAATCTTTAGAATATAAACAGAAGTGTCAGTACATGTCCTACCTGTATGGTGTAATTCCATCTTGGGAAGTCGATGGGGCTTTGCTATTTGTTTCAATGGCAGAAAAGTTTTCATCTCTTCAGCTAATGTTGTGGGAGGCTGGAGTTATACTGGTTATACAGATGCCCTCTGCTGCTAGATTTCTGAACTATGCTATTACAAAAAGAGGAGGTTACTCTGACAGCAACCTGTTCTCAAAAATCCCCACCAGCTAAGATGCAGAATAAAGGATCGCTGCAAGTATTTATGCTGCACGCTGCCATCTTCAGAAAGTATCCACCCACCCAATAGGTTTCCTGGCAGTGGGCTGTTAAGGGAAACAAAAGAAGGCAAAACTGATCAGCGTGAAATACCTAAGCTTGGTGAGTTCACTCCTGTTAAGAACAGGAAAAGAGGGCTCCGTTTGTCAGTATCCTGCTGCTGCTGCTGCAGTGAACAGTAGCAAACACCAAGGCTGGGCAGGAAGCAGCCAGAACTGCACAGCTCAAGGGAAGGGAGAAGTGGAGAGGTGAGGCTGGAAACTACACAGATACAACAAGTAACGTTGGCGTTTGGACACGTCTGAGCACTGCCAACAGAGGTGACTGGCACACTAGTCAGAGTAGTCATTGTCCACACGGGGGTGCAAAGCAGAACCCACCACTGTTTAACACCCTCAAGGATTTCAGTGGATGCATCAGGGCCAAATAGCGATCGGCGCTCCAACATGACAAAATAGATGGTGCTGTAGTAGCAAACATGGTAAACTGTCATGGTTATCTTGCAAAAAATACCTCAAAAGATACGGTGCAGCTGGCTCAAATGGTGGGCAATCAAAAAGGGAAGGGTTAGGAGCCATGTGGTTTCGGCTGAGACCAGGCTGCAAGGGAAAAATCAAGCTCTCCGAGTTCAGCATTTCCCCTGGAAGATGAAAATCCAGATAAAAGAGATGTTCAGTCAGCCCCACAGATGGGATGAAGAAAAAGTCCCTGGAAGGAGAGTCCTGTGAACAGTGTCCAAGATGGTATCTGCATTCCCACAGAAATCTGTCACTCTTTTCTGTCCAAATGCAGAGATACAAAGCACGATGTTTCCACTTTACGTGACAGACGTCTCCTCTCTGTATTACCGTTAACATGAGCATCTTGTGAGTGCCTGTATCATTATTGACAGTTCTGAGAAGAGATTTGTGGTGGGACCGTCTTCATTTTTTTTAGGCATTTTGACATTTTACTGACAAATCACCACGGTCTGATCAAAGGTATTAAAATTGACAGAGAAATTCCTACCTACTGCTTTAGATTGGCCCTTTCAGAACACCCCCAGGCCCAGCTGCTGTTCTAGCACGCTTTAAAAAGCAACAAGGAACATGTTCTTTGAAGACAGTGATCCCATATCACTTGCTTTTCTTATGCTAAATAATATCAACCCTTTTGCAGGATAGAGGTTTAATTATAAAGTTTCAGAATGATTGAGCATTTTGTGTACTTGTGTGCCAAATATACACCAAAGAGTTGGCATTTATTGCAGAATGAAGAAACCCACCAAGGTAGCCTCGTAGAAAGTAGAAAGCCTCCACAAAAGAAACTAAAGTTTCCTTCCTCAGCATTTGCCTCATCCTCTTCAGACACCCTGAGCTCTTTGGCAAAAACACTGGCTCCTGTGACTGCCTTTCTGCCCAGGAATGAGTCAGGTCCCTGCAATGACAGATGCCTGAATAAATCACTGACGTGGTGGTGTGTGCGCAGGAGAAGGGGAGGCTGCTCTGTGCACAGGGAGGTGTCTGGTTATGCTGGATAGACATTTGAAGCAGAGTTTATCCTAGCACTTAAAATGAAGCAAATACTCCAAATGCTTTCTTTGCATTTAATTTCTTTCAGGTGCAAAAGCAGAGGAAAGCCTGCTTTTCCCTTCCCTGCAGAATCAACCTCTTGGATGCCCCATTTCAGTTCCTGTATTAACTGCTAATAAAATTGGCCCCTCTCCTCTAGGCAAGGGAAACTTCCTGACAGACCAGCATTTACATTTAAATGCTTCTTCTACACGTCTGAGTATTAACAAGTCTCCATAGCAGTTTCTCTACATGGTCTGACTTCAAGCTTCTCTGGTGCCTCAGTTTTTCTATCGTCTCCAGTTCATGAGCCTTTACACTTCCACTTATTCACCCTCCCCCATTTGAAGTCATTATATCAAGGACTTCATAGTTCCTTGCTAAATTCAGTTCCCTCCACACGTCCAGCAGGTAACCTTAGCACTTCAAACTTACGGTAAAAGTACAAAGCAGGTTTCTTTCTGCATTGATTTCCTCTACCCGTGTTACCTCCTTCCGCTCTAATCACAGTAGTGACCCCGTTAACTGGATCATCATCTTTTTACCAATCCCAGAGAGAGAACTTTCATTTGATGAAAAGGTTGAATGTTGTTCATTGGTATGTGGTGGCTCAGCATATTGTGGCATCTTCTAATTACAGCACGAGTCATCGTGACAGGCTGGTTGCAGCCAGTCATTCGCTATTTTACACATCAGTGCACAACAAAAAAGCATTAAGCCAATTACTGCTTACCATAAAATGCACAGGATTTTGTTCCCTTACTCAAAACATGAGACTTTTCTACTAAGATCTTCGTGAAAAATCCCTTTATGGTGATTTATCAGACTGTCCCATTTTAAAAAAGAAAGAAAAAAGAAGAGGGCTGGAATGTTTGTATTTTCCTAAGAAAATACCCCTGGCACACCCCAAGCCCCCATTGTTTCTCTGTCCTGAACCTACACACCTCAGCTTCAGTGGAGTTGAAGTGGCAGGAAACACCATTAACACAGGGCGTCTCGAGTTCTTGGCTGAAATACAAGGAATATTCCTTGAAATGTTCATGCAATGTGGCATCAACACGAAGATCCTCCCCAGCACAATTCTGTATCTTCCTGACATGTGCCCTCTCACGCTCTGCAGCGTCTTGGGAGGATGCTCTGGAGACACATGAATCTCACTTTTAGCTGAGAAGCTGAAACCTGTGCAAGGAAGCCTCTGCTAGCAGATGAGTGGAAGTGTGACCTGGCACCTGGGATTCGCTGTTTGGTACTACTGCCACATTGTCTCCTGCACTGCTTCTGAGGAAGCCAAAAAAGCTGTCAGGACACAGAGGGAATCCTATGTGAAAGGGGAAAGCTGGGAATTCTTCCTGATTGTGATGCACTAGCAGCTTGCTTAGAGCACCATGAAGTCTAGACACCTTAAAATTAATGGATTGCCATTATACAGTGAGTGGTATGGAAATCTCTTGGCCCCCCTATTTCAGCTGGTTTTGGGTTTGGTTTTTTTTGTTTGTTAGAGAAATGTTGAAATCTTGTCCACGTCTGAAAATAATAGCACAATTTCCATCAGTATAGACGGAGCCAGAATTTTATCTGAAGGATAATACCAGAAAATAGGCTTAACTATAGCTGTACTGTTTGCTGACACTCTACTAACAGGCTAACATCAACAGAAATGTTTATTCCAGAAAATCTGATAGCAAAACTGTCTGTTGTGATGAGGTTGTAATATGACAGAGAAGCCAGCCTTCCTATCAGTTTCCTCTGCTAAAACCTTCTGTCTGGAGTATTTTTATTCCTTTTTTAAACCTTAGAAGAGCCAGGGAGCATGCAGGGCTTCTTGAACATTGCCTTCCTGTTTTGAGCAACTTAGTCTGCTGGGAGGTGTCCCTGCCCATGGCGAGGGGATTGGAACTAGATGATCTTTAAGGTCCCTTCCAACCCAAATCATTCTATGATTCCGTGATTCTATTACACAGCACCTAGAACTAGCTGAGACAAATCAGTAAAAGCCATCAGTACGAGAGATGCATGGAACTAGGGACCATCAGATACAGAACTTTTCTGCCATGGCTTTTCATTGCTGAGGATGGTATGGTCCACATAGACTTGCAACATCGTGCATTTTAAACTTCCTGTGGTATGGAACAGACAAGCTAATAATTTTTTAGAAGGCCTATTTATTTAATGCCTCTTGACTACAGAAGTAGTTATGGTGACCTCTACATCTTTCAGTACCAAAAGTGAAATGCTAAAAAGTGTTGGATGTTTAAAACACCCAAGGACAAAGCTAGGTCAGTCAGTAATTTAAATACAAATGTGTTTCTGACTAGCTAACAGCACTGGTTTGTTGGGGAGTTGAAAAAAAGCATGAAAAAGAATCATACCCTTAGTAAATGTTTCAGACTGACTCATTTCTGACTGAGAAAGCATAGTCCTAATTATTGCAGGGACATGTGCATATGCGCCTTCCAAAAATTGGTACGGCTGCTGAATTTCACATCCTACTCATCTCCCAGCAGATTTCTCAGTACACATGCTTACATAAAAAAAACGTCCTGAGCTGCATCTGAATGATGTAAGTGTTGGGTAGAGACAACTGATTATTTAAAAACAGAACAAGATTTAATTTAGCTATTCCTTTTTAAGGACGCCAAGACTAGGCTGCAGATTTGTTGTGACCACCCTGAGCATGCAGGAAGACAGGCAAGAAATAGTAGCTGTGAGGTTACAAAGTAATTCAAATATTCTGGCAATTATTTTGTTATCATTCATATGGTAATGATCATCTTTTTTTTTTTTTTTCCCCCTTTACCTCTTTCCATCTGTTCAGGGAAGGAAGGATTTTCATGTCTAAAAGAGTCCTTTGTGAGGGCTGCCTCTGCCCTCTCAGCACGATCTCTTTGCCACACCAGACACTGGGAACCTCGACCCCATCCCCTGCGTCTCTCAGCCGTGCGTCATTCTAAAGCTCCTCCCAGTTACCAGGTGGGCTCTCAGACTGCAGGAGCTGCCAGTGGTAGAGTTGTGCTGAACTCAATGTATTTTCAGTGCCACATTTAAGCCCTTATTTTCAGACACGCTGGCTTTTTTCCAGTTTTGAACATTAGACAAGATTTTCTTTGTTGCAGAGTCCACACATCTGAAACGGATATGAAAAGTGCAAACTTCATATGTTGGGATATACTTTCTCCCACATCTTGCCAGTCTTTTCCAGTGATTTACTAGTGAATGTATTACATATTTTTCTACTCCTGCAAGACAACGTATTTTACCCCAGTTTGCCTGAGTTGTACGTGTTCAAACCATCTCTTCTGTTTCACTGCTCCCTACCATTTTTGGCATCAAATAAACATGGACTTGTTTTTAGAAAGACCTGTTAATCTGGGTAGATTAAGACATTGAGCAAACTAGATGCCTTACCTATTTTTCTGATGCAAAAAGTACAACCACAAAAATTTTGGTGCACCTCTTCATTTACTGCATAAGATAAATGAAGGAGTTAAGACTTTTGAAGGGTAGCTACAACTTCTGATCAGGGGGAGAGCCAGGTATGTTCCAGGATTTGTGAATGTCTCACAAGTTACCACGCTACTCTTTCTTATAAAATATTGGCGTAGGATGAAATTGTACCCCCAATTAAACTTCATTACCCATTTACCACAGGCCTCAATGGAGGCAAGGTTTAACCCCCAAGAGCAAAGCTTGAATGCACCTTTTAACACTTTTATCCCCTACATCCTGCATGGCAACAGTGCCTTCCTTTGTCTATCTTTCCTCCCCCCCCCCCTCCTTTCTCACTTTCCTTTTGCTACCACTTTCTTGATACCTCAGTTTCTA
>JAHREE010146079.1:0-10052 GCA_033628505.1 Tringa tobata | reverse complement strand
CTGTTTTCTTTCTGTTTGTTGCAGCGCAGAGCATTCCCCAGCAAGGCTGCCAGCAGGACCGGAGAAGCCCAGGCACACACGCAAGGGAGCCAGGATGCCCTTGGTGGCGTACACCAAAAGGGCCGCTTTGAAGTGGGGAGTGTGATGTGGTCTGGGGAGACCCCCACCCCCGCCCAGCCTCCAGCTCTGGGGCCACCAACATCAGAAGGACATGGAGCTGTTGGAGCGGGGCCAGAGGAGGCCCCGGAGATGCTGGGAGGGCTGGAGCCCCTCTGCTGGAAGGGGGGGCTGAGAGAGTTGTGGGGGTTCAGCCTGGAGAAGAGAAGGCTCTGGGGAGACCTTACTGTGTCCTTTCAGTTCTTATGAGAAAGATGACAAGACTTTTTAGCAGGGCCTGTGGCAACAGGACAAGGGGGAGTGGTTTTAAACTAAAACAGGGGAGATCCAGAAAGAAATATAGAAAGAAATTTGTCATGCTGAGGGTGGTGAGACACTGGCCCAGGTTGCCCAGAGAGGTGGTCAATGTCCCATCCCTGGAATCATTCCAGGTCAGGCTGGATGGGGCTCTGAGCCACCTTATCTAGATTGAAGATGTCCCTGCTCATGACAAGGGAGCGTGTTGTGGTTTAACTCCAGCTGGCGGCTGGGACCACGCAGCCGCTCACTCATCTTCCTCTCACCTCCCCGAGAAGGGTAGGGAGGAAAGGAAGGGAGGAAAAAAAAAAGTGAGTTGAGATAAAGACAGTTTAATAGAACAGTATGAGATAAGGAAAATAATAATAATTATAATAATGACACAAGACACCACCCAGTGAACTGGCACTGTCCTGAGCAGTGATTGCAAGTACCCACCCCCGGCCAAGCCCCATTTCTATTTCGAGCATGACGTCTGCAGTATGGAAAGTTCCATCCTTCTGTCTAGGTTTCTTCTCAACTTCTACAGGAAGCTGAAAAAAAAAGTCCTTGAAAACTATAAACGTTGCCTGGCAACAGCTAAAACAATATGTTTTATTGACTTCATACCAAATCTGAAACACAACAACCACTAGAAAGAAAATTAGCTCTGTCCCAGCTGAAACCAGGACAGGGGATTGGACTAGATGACCTTTACAGGTCCCTTCCAACCCAATCCATTCTATGATTCTATGTTACTTCCCACCCGTTCATCATTTCACATGGATCTGTCTGGTTAAAGCCCTCTCCAGCTTTGGCTCACTCAGCTGGACGTTCATTGCCTCATTTCTTCCAGTCACGGGTGGGTTGCTTCACTATTTCCCCATTATTCAAAACCTCCTTGCACCCGCCGGCTCCGTAAGGGCTGGGGTGTCACAGAACAGGGCAGCACCCAACGCCCTCGGGGCTGCAGGGCTGGACTGGTGGGTGCCCCGGGAGACCAGACCTGCTCTGCTGTCACCCATCACACCCTAGGGGCACTTTGGCCAGTCTTGGCATCATCGGGACACTGGATCTCAATTCTGGTCTTCCCTGGCCCTTCCTTTACCCCCTGGGACTGAGCCTGATGCCCTCCAGTTCTGCCCTGGTTTGGGCACAACTTGACTGGAGAAGAAGCCCCGGGGATCTGCACCAACATAGGTGGGTCAGACAGAGAGGCAAATGTCACGGCTTTGCTCCAGGGCGGTGAGGAAGAAGAGGTCTCCCGAGCACCTCTTTGCTGGACCCCTTGCCGGGGCTGTGTCCCAGGGACTGTGCTCTGCTCCATCCCCACCTCTCGGAAAGGCCAGGATGGATGGCTGCTGTCCCACAGAGCCAAGCACCAGCGCAGCTCAACCCGCTCCAGCCTTGGGGCCTTTATTTTGCCTAATCAGACCCAAGACACTGCAAATTGGGGTTTGGGGTCCCCAGGAATCACACACCCCTGGTCTAAAGGCAGGAAAGGGTTTCCCCACAGGCCCTGCTGGCACACAGGTGGCCAGACTGCCTCTGTCCAAAGGCCACTGGAATGCACCGTAAAGCCCCAGCGGGGATGGTGACATCAGCCCCAAGTCACCCAGCTGAGGCATGACAGTGTCACCAAACCGAGACGTGACGAGAGCGAGACACTAGGCATGGGGCCACAGCAGCGGGAGGTTCTGGTTCCTCCTCCTCCTGGTGCAGGCAGGTGGGCTCGCTGCTGAGCCCCGAACCAAAGGGATGGCCAGCAAGACCTCGAGGGCAGGCGATCCTGGCACCTTGGGAGTTGGGGGAACCCTGGATGTGGGGAGGGAACATCAGTACAGCTCCTCAGATGGGTCTTTCTGCTCCAGGGAGGCAGCGAGGACGCTAGGAGCTGCCACCATGAAGAAGCTGCTCTCTGATCAGCATTTCTGGGGACAGAAACAGCAGCAAACCCAAGCCTCTGTCACCACCCTGGCCATCACTGTGTATCAGCAGGAACAGCAAAGGAGGAAGCTGCAGTGAGCGCAGAGCAGAGGCCCATACCGAGTGCCCTGAAGTGCTCTTCCCCCAGATCTTGCAAGAAACAAGGACGTGCATCCACCCCGAGTGCCCCTTCAGACCCTTTGCCAGCTCCTTTCCCAGCTGCCACACCCACAAACCAGTGTGAGAGGGGGACCAGGTTGTACTGGGGTCCAGCGAGACAAAACTCAGCGCCCTCAAAACCCTTCCTGTGGCCCCAAGGAATGCGTCCTTGTCAGGAAGCAAATTCTTGGCACCAGTAGCAATAACACAGGCAAACTCAGCTTGCTCCAGCAGCTTGGGGCAGTGGCCAGCACATATCTCCCCAGCAGTGCCAAGCTTTAAAGCACAAACATTGGCACACACTTGGCACCAGGCTGGAACAGCATGTCCCTGTGCAAACACCCAGCCCTGGCCCCTGCTGTGGTGTAGGCTTGAGGGTCTGCAAAATGGCCAACCTGGGGGAAAAGATGTACAGCAGAGACTTCAGTCAGCCCCAGGGAGGGTCACTGGGTCCGTTTGAATAGTGACCCACCCTGGTGACACCATCAGCTGGGCTGTCAAACTCCAGGGAGGAGTGACATCAAGGCTGAAAACCCTGGAGTTAAAGCCCCTGGGATGGCTGCCAGTGGGGACAGAGGGAGCCACAGTGGGAGGATGTCACTGTGGGGAGGCCCTGACCCTGGGGAGGGCAACAGGAGCCCCTGTCCCATGGCATGGAGGGGGGCAGAGATTTGTCTTGAAGGCAGGAGGATAAATTTCATCTCCCTCTGTGCTCCCTCCAAGTCTCTCAGCTGTGACCCAAGGAGCCTGCTTTAGCTGCACAACAAGATGGACCCCATGCCCTCCCCCTTCCCGCAGCCCACGCACATCCGATATACCCCATGGCTGGGCAAAGACCCCCATGCACCCCACAACCACCCAACACACACCTTTGTGCCCTACGCACACCCCAAAGCCCTCTGTTGCCGGCCCAGGTCTGGGAGTGGAATGGAAACAAGCCCACTCCACAGCTGCTGCCCTTGTATGGAATTACTCTTGCTGGTTCTTATCGTGTGCTGTCACCATCACTTCCTCCTCTTGTGCAAGCACGCCAGGCATTTCCGGAAAACCAGGAAAAGATCTGGTTCCAGAGCTGTCCCCTCCTCCTGCCCCCTCTCAGCACAGGGGCAGCTCCCAAGATGCAACGCCCCTTTGCATTCTTCACTATATTTCCTCTTTTTTTTTTTTTTTTTTTTTTAAACTAAAAGCAAGCGTAGCACTCTAGAAGAGAGGAGAGATGAACATGTAAAAAATTATATATATTTTTATATATATGATTTATATCTATTTACAACATGGCTGGGACAGACAGCAGAACATCCAAGGAGGTTGCACAGCCACTGCCAGTACTGCCCCCGGCCAGGTCATACAGGAAAATACAACGGAGACCGAAGCAGGGACCCATGGTTACAAGTGGGCACCTGCCAATCCCGCTACACTCCTTACCTGCTCCACAAAGAGAAAACTATCCTCCACAGCCACGGGGCCAGCGACAGAGCCCCTGGCTCACGGTGCCCTGATGACTGGAGCTGCAGCTGGGTTGCTCCAAACCACCCAAAGGCAGACACAAACATTCCAGCACACCCTTGGCAAACACTCTCCCAGGAAACACCACCATGTTCCCTGCTCCAGCCAGCAGAACGAAAGCAAAAGTCTGAGTCAGCCAGCCAAGAACACACATAACAAAAGCCGAGCCCATGCAGAGCATCGCCTGTTGCCTCCCTGTCTTGGTTTCTCCTGACCTGGTGGGAATCGCAAAGAGAAAAAAAAAGAAAAAAGAGGAAAAAGAAAAGACATCCACTCAACTTCCTTTTGCCCACGTGCCTTCAAAACCAGGTCTAAACCGGGTGAGTTCAACGCTGCCCTGGCACAGGCATGCCAAGACCTTTCGACAGGACGGGAGGCTGCTTCAACACTGCTGCGTGAGGAGCAGACAGTACATGCACTGAGCACACACATGGTTTTGCAGGCTGTAGTCGTCACACCAACCTTTGGGGGCAGGGGGAGGAGTGGTTTTTTTTTATTTTTGGTTTGGGTTTTTTCAGGCCTGGAACAAAGAAAAGGCAAGAAGGAAAAAAAAGGGGAGAAAGAAATCCAAGCTTGGGGTGCCTGACACTGTCAACACAGGTTTGCCTCTATGCTTCTCTCTTCCTAATCTCCATGCTCTCTGTGTCCGGTGCTTTTTTACCTTTCAGGGTGGTTATTCCCATTCCTGCCTCTCTCTCTGAGGAGATCAGCTCCAACAGCTCACATCCACCTTACTGGCTGCTGCCAGTCCCTGCTTTGCAAGCACCAAAGTCTGGGCATCAGGCAGGGGCTGCATGTGACCAGACAGGGCTCTGCCCACTTGGCCACTCTCCCCTGTGTCCCAAGCACCCTGCTGCCGGTGGAATTCAGCTCACCACCTTTTGCTGCCTACTGGGAGGGGAGCCATCTGTCACCCTTGCCAAGGCAGACAGTCTTGCCAGCCAGAACTGACCAGGGAGAGAGAAGCTGTCCCCAAACCCTCCAGGTCAGCTGCGAGCCACACACAGCCCTCCAACACAGCCGCACTCAGATATCCCCAGAACAGCAAACGCCTCATTGCAGCTCCAAGCCATCAGGACCATTTCAAACACTGCCTGGCCCCTCTCCCACAGCCATTGGACGCATCATCCCCCTCCTGTGAGCTCAGCTGCCTTGCAGAAGCAGGGGACAGATTCCAGGCAGCTCAGCCCAGCAACACAGCCACAGAATTGTTTGCGTATCAGCTAATTTCTTCATGTAAAAGCTCTAACACACACACCTAACTAAACTTCCAGATCACATATCTCATCTTTTGCCCAGCTAGTTCTTCCTCTGCAGACACCCAGTGCCTGAAAAGCATTCACATGCCACAGCCCTGAGCTCCCCCCTCCCACTCGGTGCCAAGCAAACAGCAGTTTCTCCCAGCGATGCTTGACTCTTCCAGTGAGGATGCAGTGCTTCAGTGGCTCTGCAAGTGAGGATGGTTTCAACCAATGTGGAAATTAAGGCAGCAAACCAACTCGCTAAAAGGAACGGCCCAATCAAATCTGCCTGTGTATCCCAGGCTACTGACCCCTCTCTCTCGCCTTCTTGGTTTTGGTGTGTTCACTGTAAATACTCAAATAACTATGTGGATTCTGGTGCTCCTGTCCCTATGGTACAGTAAGTTCAATCCATTTAGCCAAAAGGAAAAAAGAAAATAGGAAAGAGCCCAGCCCGTGAGTGCAGGCTACCCTGCCAGCTTGCTGGTCACAAGAGAGGATTTTCTCTGCGGGAGGTCCTGAGGTGTGGGGATGTGGTCTCCTGTCACCAGGTTCTTGTCTGGCCCCACGCTTGGCAACTGCTTGTTCTTCATCTTTGCCTTGGCCATGTTGTAGTCACCAGAATCAAAGTATTTTTGCTGGAAGAGGGAGAGGAGTTCAGGTTACTTTGATTTGCAGTAGTGTGGGGACATAGAGATACAGACACCTGGCCACAAATACAATCATTTAAGGCGTTGCTGGGGTTGCTCAAAACCATGTCACAAAAACATCGCAAGGGGAATATCCAAGCAAGGGAGCCTGGCCTGATTTAAAGTACTTTTAGTATCAACCCACAAAGCCCAGATTGACTTATCTGCCCCATCTGGAAGAAGCTTTGCCCTACAGCAACTGCCTGTAGGCAGACACCTGGGTGCATTTTCTCCCTTTGACCCACCTTTGGGTATTTGTTGCCTGTGAACTTTCACAGCTTGGCGTGGCGCTTGCTGGATAAAGACCAGGTTTGTCCTGCTCTGCCCTTGCACCACAGTCAGCATGACAGGGATTCAGTCCCAGTCCAGAGACACTCCAGCCAAATGCAGGCACAGCCACATCAGCAGATGCCTCCAAGCAGAGGATCAGCTGCAGTGGCAAAGCCAGGGGACGTTTGCTGATACAGTTTATTCTGATTTGGTGAACAGATGAGCTGGTGTGACAGAGGCAGGATTTTCTCCACGGGCAGCACAGCCTGTCCAGTGCAAAGACCTTCAACAGACCATCCAGGCTTCTAACAGCCAAAATCATGCAGGGAACTGCCTGCGAAGACATGGCCAGAAGACACCTCCCTGCTGCACAGTACCACGGTTCAAGAGGCATTTTGCTCCCTTATCACACACATCAATGCAGACACTGTGCTCCTTCCTGGTGCTGCTTCACCCCCCGCAGTGGTGTAGGAAAAGCTGAACACCAAAGCAGAGCTTGGGCTGGTTCTACAGACAGGGCTCTGCTGGGCATAAGGAGCTCTGAAGAGCCCAACTGCCCCAATGCACTGTCAGGGGGTCCCATGAGCCCAGTCTTGACAAAAAGCCCTTCCATGCTTCAGCATCAAGCCAGTAAACAACCCTCCTTTCTGTGCTTGCTTTTGGAGCTGGTACCTTAAAAGAATCCTGGTGATCACGTCAACAGCGAGCGCAAACGCACGCGGCGGCTGCTCAGGCAGAGGGGACAGCTGTTAATACAAGCTGGGAAGGAAGGGGCAGCACAGAGCCAAATCCTGTGCAATGGAACAAGAGACACCATGTGTTCAGAGCTGGGGAGGGCACACAGGCCACCGGCTGCCAGCAGCTCAGGAGGGACTTATGTTTCCTGCACCAGCCTCCACAGGGAGGACAGCCAGCAGTGACAACCCGAGCAGGCTACAGATGGCTCTCAGAGAGGGATTTAATTAAAATTCCAGGGAGCAGAGTCAGAGGGTTGGCTTTTTACATCGGTGCAAGTAATGGTGATGCAGCCAAGCTGACTCACTAGCATTCTCAGTGCCCTTTGCACCAGCCCAGAACCCAGGCAAAATGCAGACCACAGAGAAAAACTCAGGCCTGCAGCATCCCAGTAACCCATTGAACCGCAGGGAGCACAGCAGCAGCAGGGAGGGCATTTATGCGTTTGTTTCGCCTCTAGACCTCAGGTTTTGGGTCAGGGTGTGGATGACAGGGTAGGATCAACCACTCCAGGAGATACACACAGCAAAACCACCTGAAGGTGGCAGCTTTTGGGTTCTGAGCAGGCACAAGTGCTTCTTGCTTGACCACAGCAGACCTCACTGCTTCAGGCTTGCGGCTGCTGGGTGCCATGTCCAGCACAGGTGCTGAAACCTGGCCCATGGTTTCAACAGATTTTTTGGTCTGAGGAATTTTGGTGTGATTCCTCTGACCTGGCTGGAGCTTGGCTGCCTGTGCCATTGAGGGAGAAGAGGATGTGGATGAGCCATGTCTGAGACATAAATACCCCTTTCTGCAGTCTCTTCATGAGGAAGTTGGAGCCTCCAGGCTTCTGGCCTAGGTTGGGGTATTTAGCCTTCAGTTTCGCCTCTTCTGCTCTCTCAGGGGTGATGCTTTCCTTCTCTTGTGTGTCCTAAAAAAAAAAAAAAAAAAAAAGAGGGGGTGGAAAGCCCTTCAGTCCCACAGAAAAACACACCCCCGTGATGCCACAGTACAATATTCAGCAGCACATCCAAACCCCAGTGCCCGGCTTGTCAAGCAAGGTGCGGCTCCCTGGGAAACCCAGATGCCCTCGGAAAATATTATAAACACCCTCCCAGACAGCTTTTACCCCCAGTACCTGCAGAGAGGCAGAGACCCTCTCCCTGCTTCCTTCCCAGATGGAAGCTTCTGCAGGTGCTTGTGCTGACATTTGACTTTGCAAACTGGGCTTAAAATGTCATCACGTATCGCTGCTGGAAAAGCGTCTTCCAGAGACAGGACCAACATCGACAAATGTCAGCCCAGAGCTGCCCAGCACAACAGGCTGCAGCAATGCGCTGCAGCGCTGGGAGGGTTCAGCCTTGCTGTGCCTGTTGCAGTACAGCTGTGATGGGAGAAACCCTTCTGATCCAAAACCAATTTAATGGGAATGACAACTGGCACAGCTAGCAAAGCAGCATTTTAGCACCTGTTTCACAGCCACAGGAGTTTCAGGATGTTCCGGGAAGCCACCAAGCCTGCTCTAAGCCTGGGACCCGTGGGGCAAATTGTGGCAGGCAGTGCCAGGCCCTGGTTGTCACCTGGCACCTCTGCCAGAGTTTTGAGACACCCCCTTCACCCCCAACCCAGCTATCAGCTCAGCAACGATGGCCAAAGAAGGGTTCCCAGTAGAAGGCTTGGGATCCGCTCCCCAACCACCAGCCTCTCTCTTTGGGGGGGAGCATTCCTCCCTCCAGGGAAGGGCTGCAGGCCTGGGGACAGAAGTTCGGTCTGGGGTGGGAAGGAATCAGGGTCCCAGCAGGGCCTGAAGAGCCTCACCCACAGCAAAGCCGAGTTGTAGCTGGCCACTGGACCAGCTCCAATGGAAAGACATCACTGCTGGCCACCACCAGTGGCCAACTGGGGCCAAGCCACCGCAAGAGCGCAAGTTGCTATTTCACAGGATGTTGGCAAGGGGTGTTTTTTGTCACTGTCCCCTTCCCAGCAGGGACAACATTGGCAGACTTGGCAGCAGTAGCTCTGCTCCTGCCAGCACCAATAGATGCTGTGTGCATCTTCTCCCCAGTGCTGAGGCCCTCAGTAGCTCCCAGCACCACCAGAGATGGCACAGTCCTCACAATAAGCATGGCAGAATGCTGCTACCACAAGCTCCTGCCCCATCCATGAAGCAGGAAAGCCCTCAGCATTGGATGGGACCAGCAAGCTGGCAGGATGCAGCCAGTGGAGGCAGGTAAGATGGGAGTCCTGGGCTCCCCATGGATGAGGCACTGAAGCTTGTCCTGGTGGCATTAAGGGGATGTGCACCCATGCGTTTGACTGCTGGGACTTCCCAGGTAGCCAAGAACAGAGCTGGAGCCCGCAGGTTGGAAAGTATTGCTGGCACTGCAAGAGGTTTCTAACATGATCTTTCACTGGTGCTGACCAGGGGGAGCAGCTCTTCACAGCATGGCTGCAGCCCTGCAGGCCAGTTCTTCACAGAGGCTGTGAGAAGGTGCCTGCAAAGGCTGCCATGAAACAGCTCCTCAGCCTTGTCTCAAAAAGACAAAGCAAATCTGAGTTAATGGCAGCTCCTGACAACTGGACAACTGGAGCTGGGAGCAGCAGCATGTTGCGCAGGTTCAACACATCCCACTCAGAGTCCCAGCTGCACAGACTCCTCCTCACACCCCCATCCATGATGGTCCCCAGCGGATTGCAGGGGGAACGAAGGCAGTGAAGGTGCTGGGAGTCTCATCGTGATCTTCAGCTTCTGCGTGCTGCAGGGCTTCGCCCACGCACAAGCCTGAAGGAGCCCAGCTCTTACCTGTCTCCATGACAGCTCCAGGAATAAGAGTCGTGGCCAGTGCATGCCACTCAGCTCTGCCACAGCGTCAGGCACTCCATGAACCCCAACACCTGATGGGGCATGGGGGATTTTGGCAAGAGAAGCTGAAGCTTTGCCCCCCACAGCCCTTCCATCACGTCAGCCTGTTCTCCTCAGTTCATTTCCAAGCCTCCTCCCTCCCTGCCCGGCTGCAAAGGCGACTGTCTCCCGTCGCCCCCGTCTCCCCCGCGCTGGTCACGCCGTGCCGCTGCTCCCCACCGCCTCGGGGCATCATTCCTGCGGCACCCGGCAGCGCCGCAACCCCCGCCCGCGGGTCCCGGGGGCGCC
>JAHREE010146028.1:0-12590 GCA_033628505.1 Tringa tobata | reverse complement strand
TTCAATCATGATTTTCTGAGTCATCTTTGCCCTTAGGAGATGAAAGGGATGAGTAATACCATTGAAGATAAAAACCCAGTTGTAAATATAATCCCTGTATTCTCTCATGTATCAAATTGGAACTGGTCAGAAAATTTATTGTGGAAATTGCAAAATATTAATCCATATAAATTGCAGAGTATTAATCCTTATAAATGTTCCACTTTTGACCATTTTCTATGTATTAAAAATATTGGAGCAGGATATTTGAATAGACTTGAAATTTCTGGAATGGAACATTTTGACCTTGTAAAGTAGCTTTTTAGCCCATTGTTTAAAATTAAGAAGACAAATTGTGCCAGAAAAAGCCAAAAAATCAGAATGATCAGTTTCAACATTCAAAAAAAGAACATTCAAAAATTCATGAAAATTTCAAGAGTTTTTTTCCTCTTTCAGAATGCTTAAAAAGAATACTTGTGGGATTCCCTACAAAGCAGAAAATTTAATTTCTGCACAGCTCTGATCCCAGCTATAAGCTTGACAAAGGCTTGGACCATTAAACTCTTAGATTTGCTCGTAATGTTCACTCCAAAATGAATGCAGGGAATCACATCTGGATTCTTTTAATTGCTCAAGTGAAAATTAGGATGGCTGGGATATTTTGTGGTCCTTGCAAAATCAGTCTCTCCTGCCAGTTTATACACAAAAGACCATTTCGTGTTTACTTCTGAGACTGGAACATGACATTTGTGATTGACTTGAGATGCAAACTCCAGGCACGTTCCACAGTGTAGCCTCTCACAACCCATATCAATGTGGGGACGGGGCTGGGAAAGCCAAAGCCCACCTGGAGTTGAATCTGGCAAAGGATACGAAGGGCAACAAGAAGGGCTTCTGCAGGTGGATCAGCAGGGAAAAATGTGGGTCTGCTGCTGAGTGAGGTGCTGGACCTGGTGACAGAGGACACAGAGAATGCCAAGGTACTCAGTGTCCTCTTTGGCTCAGTCTCTACTTGTAAGACTAACCTTCAGCAATCCCAGGTTCCTGAGCCCAGTGAGAAAGTCTGAAGCACTGAAGACTCACCCTTAGTGGAAGGGTGTCGGGTTAGGTAACATCTAAAGAAACTGGATGTACACAAGTCCATGGGAGTTGATGGGCTGCACTCTCAAGGGAGCTGGCTGACATCACTCTTGATATCACAATTGAGGCCACTCTCAATTATCTTTGAAAAGGTCACAGCTATTGGGGAGGTTCCTGAGGATTAAAATAAAGCAAATGTGACTCATATCTTCAAAGAGGGCAAAAAGGAGTACCTGAGAAATTACAGGCCAGTCAGCTTCACCTTGATCCCAGGGAACGTGTCAGAGCAAATAATCCTGGAAACCATTTCTGAGCATGCTAAGGACAGAAGGTGACAGGGAGTGGTCCACGTTGATTTGTGAATGGGGAAAATGGTCCCTGACAAACCCAGTAGCCTTCTGTAATGAAAGGTAGAAGTTACAGTGGATATTGTTTACCTTGACTTTAGAAGACTTTTTACACTGCCTCACATAAGATCCTTACTGACAAACTGATGAAGTACAGTCTGGATGAGTGGACAGGGAGGTGGACTGAAAACTGGCTGAACTGCTGGGCTCAGAGTCTTGTGATCAGCAGTATGAAGTCCAGCTGGAGGCCAGTCACCAGTGGGGTACCCAAGGAACCAATACTGGAGCCAAATACTGTTTAACATCTTCATTAATGACCAGGATGAGACAATATTGAAGATCCCTTCCAACCCAAACCATTCTCCCACCTCTGGTGGGAGGTGTCCCTGCCCAGGGCAGGGGGATTGGAACTAGATGATCTTTAAGGTCCCTTCTGACTCTAACCATTCTATGATTCTATGATTCAATGATTTTATGTTATCTTTTAGGTTGTTAATCCTGTTAAGGATAAATCCTGAACTGATTTAAGACTGATATATTTAAACTCCTTAACTATTTGCCAGGGTGCCATAATTCTGAGTATACATTTCAATTGTATGAAAGATTAGCTATCAAAATATGGGACTTTATAGTAAAGAGAATATAGAATTTATAAACAAAAGTTACATTATCCAGCTCATTGGTTTGTGCCACAGAAAAGAATTTGTGGAGAACCATAGGGTATTCAACAATAATCCAACAGTGGGGAAGAGCTGAAGTATATTCTTTTTCCATAGAGATTTATGCTGATTTGTAGAATTTTAAATCCAGTTTTATTAATGCCTTCCCACTCTCAGTAGGAAATACTCAGAACATATGAGGAAACTGTCTTATGAAACAAGATTTTATTTTAATAATGTGGATATCATTGTACAGCTACTCAGACATAAAGAGAATGAATTGTACCTCATGGGTCTCTTGAAATCAGTATGGAGTCTCCAGACCAGCTCAGTGGCTTAGTTGAACTCAGTGCAGGAATTTTCTTCCTCTCCTCCGTGGGGATGATACTAATTGAACTTCTTCAATTGGTCTCAAACGTTCATGATCCACTTTATTTTTTGTGGTAAGTAGTTTAAGAATTGCAGTACAGAATGCTCATCTCTAACAGTGACCAAAAGCAGATGCCTGGGGAAGAATATAATAATAGGGTTAACGGATCGTGATACTTCCACTCCCTCGTCTCTCCGTCTCTATGAAGTTGTAATTCAGGGAATTCTTAAGTTTGTGATGGCTTCTATTCCTTTAGAAACTGTCAGTGGATTTCCCTTATATTGGTTTGCCCAGTCTTTCCTCAAGCCTGTGTAAGCCAGGGTTCTCCCACTGTTTAGTTTATTAGGGATATCAGAGGACTGGAGATGGCATAGCTGTTCTTTCATGTACTTTGTCTGCTGGAAGTTGATGGGAATGGTTGGTCTGGTCACTGGACAGTGCCCTTTCTGGCTGCACAAGAGGGCTGATTAGAGCAGACCCTAAGATCAGAGCAGTTAGAAAAGCTTTTATTGATAGTGTTTTTTATGTTATTGAAACTTTCCATGGTGACATTCTTACTCCTCGCAGAAACAGAAAATACACCTTGAAACGTTCAGCAAACAGCCACAAGTTCCACATACAGGAATTAGCTCAACACATGTGTAACTTACACGTCTGCTATATGATGACAAAGGTGTGATCTCACCTCCCTTGAGCCTTGTTCAGCTTGGTGGCAGTTTGTTTCTTCTGATCTCCTCGATGTTTTGCAGTGCGTAGCATGCAGGAGTATTATTTTTGTGTTTTAAAAAAAATCATCTCTCCCTTCAAGACCAGAGGGAAAAGGAACCTTAAGTCTTAGGCCATGTACAGGGAGTGGAACACATCTCACCCAGCTTTAGCTGCCTACAATATCTTCACTCGATCTAGTCACCCAGTCTCCCCTTATAGCCAAGGGAGGGGAATAGCCATTTCATCTGACCTATTTTAAATGTCTATATTAAGGTGAGACAAATGATGTCCTCATAGGTACTTTTAGAAAATGATTCATCTCAACTTAATGTACACATATACAATAGGTCACGTGAACCACCTATTTCTCTCCATTGACTGTAAAGGGAGATGAATTCTACGTAGTATGCTTTCAGGAACTTGTTTGTATTTTTTAAAATCTAAATTTGATTGAATAAATAGGAGACTGGGCTATTACCGCATGAAGGCAGTATGAACCTCAGCGATCCAGCCCACAGTCCAATAACTGCCTCAAAATCCTGAAGGAGTCCTATGGGGAAAGATTCCTTTAAGACATTGCAAGAAAGTCCCACAAGTGGGGGCAGAAGGTAATGCTGGGACAAGTACTGGGTGTGTGGTTAATGTGCCAGGGGCCTTTCTCTTGTCTGGCTTTCCGCTGACAGAACAGAGGCAAAAGGGAAAAGCCTGCTATGATGCACCCTGCCTTTGCAGGATGCTGGCAGAAACACTGTCTTGGTTGGATGTGGTCTGGCACTAGTTCAAAACCACCGTGGCAAAATTACTGAATGCCAGGAGAAGAATCGGGGGCTTGTTAGTTTTATGCAAATCCCAGCATTCCTGTAGCTTCTGTCATGTATTTGAAAATACACAATGCAAAAGGACACAGAGTGTGGAGCGGAGCAGCAAAGTGGATCTCCATGGGTTATCTTCACTTCATTCAAACTAGTGCAGCCTATCTGAATGCAATAATTATGTCATTAATGCCACAAGAAAATGTTGCTGAGGTACAGCGAAGAGGCCATGTATACAGCACACCAATTAGATCAATGTGCAACGTGCTGGGTAGATGCAAAGTCTTGTAACACTGACAGTTCATGGTAAAAAAAAATAATCAGAGAAGTATAAATTAAATGTTCAAAGAGTTTACTTAGTCATCTCGTGTCCGTACATCTGCCAGGATTTCAAAAGTTTCCGTGTAGGAGCGAAGAAGGCTTTGGTTTTAAGCTTATTTAAGATAGCGTCTTATCTGTATGGCCAAGTCTTGTGGTTCCATTGGGTGCAACATGGAAGAAAAAACTACTTGAATTTTGAAAACAAAGCTGCTTTTCACAGCTAAGTTTAGAGAATATAGGTAAACAACAAGGGCCGTTTCCATCGAGCTGTTTGTGCCATGCTGGTTGCACCAACAGAGCTGAGCTGCATCAGTGATTTCTGTTTTCCTTGCACCCAGGGCTTAGTCTCTGGCTCATCACCTGGAGTGTGTGTGTGTGTGGTGCTGGGCAGTGCCAACACACTCTTTACTCCTGCTGCATGTCTCCACCTCCCCAGGTCTGTGTCTGAAACAAGTCTATGGCTGACTCAACACCTTTGGAAAGTCACACAAATGCTGAGCAGTGAGCTAGGACCATGCTTGATGCGCCCCTTGGATGAAGTTACAGAGAACCTGTAGTTAAGAGTTTGGATCTTTTCTGTTTAGGTCTCGTGTAATCCATCACCAAGACTGTCTGTGGGCTGCAGGGGCTGCTCTGTGTTCAGCGGAGCAGAAACACGTGCAGTGAAATGGGAAATGTCTCTTGGCTTTGCCACTGCTCCTCACCTCCATCAGTCGCTNAGTGAAATGGGAAATGTCTCTTGGCTTTGCCACTGCTCCTCACCTCCATCAGTCGCTACGTGCCTGCTGCGCCACAAGCCTTGCACCAACACCAGTCCCTAGGGTAAGCAGAGTATCTCCGGGGAAAATCAGTAGTAACCAAAGATTCTGCATGTAAGCAACTTAAAAACAGACCTGAAGGGGTTTGGTTTTTTTTGCCATATCTTAATGTTCAAAAGAGGGCATTCTTTTATAGCCAAGTTTGCCACAAGTATTTTGTCATTCTAAAATAAGTTACTGGTGCCCAGATTTGTACAGTGACATGGTGGCCCAGGCACATCTTTTTGAGCAAGGTTTCCTTTCCCAGTATGAGACAGTTATGAGTGCGATAGCCAAAATGCTTTGGAATTGTTGTAATTCACACAGAGTTTATAATATTGTTTTACTAACATTTTTTATGCTTTTCAGATATCACTTAAACTAAACACTTCTTACACTTACTAATTTGTAAGCACAGCACCAACCCTGCTTACTGTAGCAACAGAACTTCAACAAACTTTATGTTTATTTTTTAAAAACAAGCAAAACTAACATAGAAATGCTATGCTGAACCAACACACATTGAATTCAAGCCTTTCACGTTTCATGAGAGTTTTGCAAAGACTATCGGATTGAAATTCAGGCCTGGGTGTCTGTCAAACTCACTGGTTTCAAATCTGCTGGTTCCAGAGATGGAACCTAAAGACAAAATATAGGTGAAGATCCCGATTCCTACATTCTCTTTCCAGAGTTCACAGCTTAGTCCATATGTGGCAGTCTAAGTGTGTAAGACTTTACCAGGCCATAGCTGTAAATAATAGGACGATGATCAAGCAACTTTATTTCTCCTTCCTCCACTCCTCACCGTGGGTCACCACTTTGTCAGAAGTGACTTTACACAAGCGGCGTGCTCTGTGTGTAAGGTCTGACTGATCTTATTCTCTTCTCATGCCTGTTATTTTTCCAGACCCCTTTCTTAGAAAGAAAAGCAAGAGCAAGTTACAAAATGAAGAATGAAAACAAAAATCCATCTTCTTCTTGTTTAAAAAAACTCCAACACGGTTGAGCAAGCAGTAGTAGAGTGGAGGAGCTCAGGTGGCTTCTCTGATGGTAGCCATTTGCTTTAATAATGCAGGACACCTTTCTTTTGTCCATATGCAATACGTATCCTCTAGAACGGATATGAAAAGTAATAGGGGACCGTATGATTTAATGGTGACCCTCAGCACCAAGCTTTGAGCCAGACCTGTGTTGTCTGTGGTGTCAGCTGTCAGGACTGGGGCTCTCTTCAGTCATCAGAGCCTTTAGCTGAGTTTACAGTCTGCTGTTTACATTACTGGCCAGTGCTTTCCTCTCCTGAATACAGTTTAACTATTCCCCCACCCCTGTGATGAGTATTCTTTTCGGCAGCAGCAGTCCTCCCAGCCTTGGAACATTGTTTTTGGACACAAACATACACAAGTTATTAGAACACAAGATCAAAGGAGGTGTCCCACTGTCTTCCTTTCAATGCTCCCATTGTGTTTGTATGCTGAAGCCTGCTAGAGAGTTAGAACCAGAGAAGGGGGAGAAAGGGGGGGGGGAACCTTTGTACAAAGGTACTTGTCACTGAGAGAAGCCCATAAAAGATGATGTGAGAAAAGACACCAGGTGGAGTATAAACCACCCTTATTGTTAAGAAATGCAAATAAAAATCCTCTCCTATATTAAAACTTTCTTACTTGTCATTTCTTAGATGCTAAAGGAAAGGTTCTGATTATTGAAGTCATGGCACTACTTTTTACTTTGCTGCTTTTCTTTTTATGTGTAGCACACTGTACATGATGCTGGCAAAAGTTATTTTTTCTCTTTCTCTGCATATTGTTATAGTTGTTAGCAAATTTCATTTCAGCAAAATATCCACCGGAAAAAAATCCTCAGAAAAATTACATTTTAAAATATCTCAAGGATTGCGCTTTTTTTTTTTTGTCCTGAAGGACATCCACAGTCTTTCAGATTTGTAAATAAACTGCAAGTTTGTTTTCATTGGGAAGGAGCTGTGTTTTCCTTGGGGAAACTGACAGAAAAACTCCTGGTAATTCTGTATGATCTTTGAATTCTTTCTGGTGGATTTGCAGTCAGATTCCAAACAAATGGATTCTAGACCCATTAAAATCCACTGAAAAATCCAGTTGCTTCTGAATTGCTGGGAAAGCCCTGGTCCAACTTTCTTGGCTATAGAGAGATACATGGTAGCAAGAGCATCTTGGGTTTAGGCATCATCTGTTGTTTTTTTTCACGTTTCCACATTTCTGATGTGCTGAAATCTGGATTATTGAGTTGGATTTGCAAAGTCCTTTGAGAGAAAAGTTGCAGGACAAAACAGGTGACAATTAGCAGTTCACAGCAATGAAGCATTTCTAATTGAGAAGTTTTCCAGCTTCACCAAAACTCAGGCCATCACTGAAGACAGTTGCTGATATGGACTTTCAGAGTAATACATTAACCTGGCATGAGCCTATATTCTCATCACTGTGGATTCTTCCATTTTAAGGCTTCTTAGATTTCATTTCCCTGCATACAATGCAAAGAAGATGTGATCCTAGGCAAAAAGGAGTATTTTAATGGTGGCAGTACAAAGGACACTCAGTTGTCTCCTGGTGGTTGTTGTAGGAAGCAGCTCATCTGCTGAATCAGCAGTTGTGACCCTGAACTACCAATCCTTAAACCCAACAGCTTTCTATACGTGATGGGTTTCCTTGGCTTTGAAGAGAAGTGAAAGAGAAAATACTTTGATGATGAAAACTATACCCACTGGAGTATGGAGACGTAGTGTTTTAACAGTCTGGGACTATGGAGTTTGCCATGGTCTTCTCCAGCCGATCATCACAGGCTCTCAGAAGAAGTATGGGGATAGTCTTGAAAATTTCTCATGGTACCTGAGCATGTGAAATATCTGGCACGCTTAGACAGAAGGGCAAGTGATGTAGTGAATGTGCTCATTTGTGATAGACATCTTTCTGCTGCACAGACACTGTTTGAACTTGCTGATCAGTCTTTCTTCCCCCTTAGGGTCAGGGCAGTTGCTGACATCCTAAAAAAAAAAAACAAAGAAAACCTGCGAAGCAAGTAGGTTTGGAGTTGAAAGGATGCCACAGTGCGGACTCATGCCAAAGCTTTGAGGCAATACGCCAAGGCTGCAAAGTTGCTAAAGCTAGTAGGTGCTGACATGCCAGATTGCAAAAAAAGCCCGAGGCACAAGTGCTGAAAAAACTGCCAAGACCCATAGGTACCAAAGACAAAGACCCAAAAGCTGAAACAGTGTCTTGTGACAGGCATCCTGTTTGTGTGTGTTGGGAATGAGTGATCAAAGCATTCATATGGTCACCAAAACAAAATGTAAATGTTATTAAAAGGATCAGTCATACCTGCAAGAGCAGGATTGTGACCCGAAGTGCATCCGCAGGGTAATAATTGAAGCAATTGTTGAAGAGGTATCGCTCTGTGGGCAATTTTCTGCTGAGGAAGTAAAAGGGGATTGATTGGAAGGTGGTTGGAATAGAGGTTGAATGTGAGAGGTTGTGACCACCTTTGAGATTTTGAGAGTGACAGGGTTCAAAATTCTGTATCAGCTGAATCCTGGAAATATCCACAGCTTAGATACGTTTCAAGATGTCCCTGAGAACGGTGCTGAGAGCACCAGAAGCATCTTTAGAAACATGCAATTATATATGTTTTTCCTCTCGCAACTCAACCTCCTGTTCTTAAAATGCTTCTGTAAAATATAGACATAGATTATTTAACAAAGTGGAGAGCAGCAAATTTGCACTTTACTGCCTCAGTGTGCACAATTTTTTGAGAATTATGTGGGTTCTTTCCACTTTAAAAAGCACTTTTCAATCCTTACTTCTGCTGGAGGTGGTGTAGCGTGACCTGTATGCTGCTTCCAGGTGGAAGAGAACAGCACACAGCTGAGACCTTGGGAGGCCAATGCCAGATCTCTTTCATCTTCAGCTCGATGGGAACATAGCAAGAGAGGGGGGAAGAAAAGAAAAGAGATAAAGTTGGAGAACTGGAAAGCAGTATCCTATTACCCTGTTACTGAGACAGGAAGATCAGTGTGATTCTTTCATCTATCACATGTATTTGCCTTCCTCCCTCCGGGTAACACCAAAAGTGTGTAGTGTAGTATTTCTACCCTGGCCTCTAAACAACGGGTTTTGAGACACTTGCTTTCACGCAGCCTTATCCCATATTTAGTTATTACAGAATCACAGAATGATATGGGGTTGGAAGGGACCTCTGGAGATCATCTAGTCCAACCCCCTGCCAAAGCAGGTCCATCCAGAGCAGGTTGCACAGGAACGTGTCCAGGCAGGGTTTGAATGTCTCCAGAGATGGAGACTCCACCACCTCTCTGGGCAGCCTGTTCCAGAGCTCTGCCACCCTCATAGGAAGGAAGTTCCTGCTCATGTTTAGATGGAACTTCTTATGTTCAAGTTTGTGCCCATTTCCTCTTGTCCTGCCTCTGGGCACCACTGAAAAAACAGTGGCCCCATCTTCTTGACACCCACCCTTTAAGCATTTATAGGTATTGATCACATTCCCCCTCAGCCTTCTCTTCTCCAGACTAAAAAGACCCAAGTCCCTCAGCCTTTCCTCATAAGACAGATGTTATGGGCCCCTCATCATCTTCATAGCCCTTTGCTGTACCCTCTCCAGCAGTTCCCTGTCCTTCTTGAACTGGGGAGCTCAGAACTGGACCCAGTGCTCCAGATGGGGCCTCCCCAGGGCAGAGCAGAGGGGAAGGATGAACCTCCCTCAACCTGCTGGTCACACTCTTCCTGATGCACCCCATATGCTCTGGTTTCTCTTCACTCTATGGTAACCACATACACTCTTGTCCCAGACTATGCTTGCTATTAAGAAGTTATAAATCCACAAACAGGAGGGAAAAAGCACTCTTTTGATCTCAGGCAGTTATCTTTAGGTACGTGTTGAATCTGAACCTTTTCAATGCTGCTTTACTTTACCATACATAAATTCCAAGTAGAATTTATTTTTGCCCACTCTTCTGTAGCTAATGTGCAAGTATAGAATCAAACTAGACGTGTTGTTTTGGCTGACATCATTGCACAGAAGTCACTCCCTTCTTTGCCAGGACATCAGAACAACCTGCAGCTGTACACACAGGGTTCTTCTCAGTCTAACTGATGATATAACTCTTGCTGTTGCAAGCATTGTCATTAAATTTACTGTGCTATCGAATATTGAAAATTAATGCCCAGAGTGGTCTCTTTCACTTGTTCCCTGGCTAAGATACAGTTATTTCCTATCATCAAATACTTTATATTGTATCAAGGTTCAGAAGGGGTTTCCGTCCTCTGAAAAAGTCGAGCGTAGTCAGCACTAATCAAAGGGCAATGAATAATAATCTACGTCATGGCTTTCAAACTTTAAGAATTCCACTGGGGTCACTGGGTTGAATTAGAGACCCTTTAATCATTAGTACAGTTTTATGAATGGTGTACTTTACTCTGATATTTTACTAGACGTCACTACTTAACACGCTTCTGGCTCCATGGAAGGAAAAACAAAAGGCTTTGTGTGCCTCGAGGTCCCTGTAGTTTTGAGGATCATTATAATTCTACGGAGTCAAATCCTGAGGTCCTCCTGTAGTTGTTATACCATGCCAAATCCTCCTGAAATCAACTGGAATCTGCAAAAAATACGCTAAGAATCTCAAGATTTGGCCTTTTAAGAGTAGCTAAAACTTTCTCCCAGGTGGAGGAAGAATTAGCTGCAGTTGTGATTCCCACTCAGTGCAATGGAACCAGCTCGTGTTTGTGTTACTCCTGTGCCCGAGCACGGCAATCCCGAATCCCCCTCTGCGCAGTCACTTACTGACGTTGGAAATCCTTTTGTCAGAATCCTGGGGTGAAAACCCTGGGTTTGCAGGGGACCTCGATGACTGTTATGAAAAAGGGCTTGCTTTAAACTCTGACAGATGTCGCATGTGCGAAAGCAGTACTGCACAGCAGTGACTGGGTCACAAATGCAAGTCTCTTCGTCTCGGTGACTGGGAGACAAGTGGACCTCTGTAATCTGCTGTGAAAGCGAGGGCTTCTTCCCCCAGTCTCTCGCTCAGACCTGCTGAACTCCTCACATTTCTAAGGCCTCATTTTGTGCCCGAGAGCTGAATGGTGGGGGCACCATTTCACGAAATAGATGAATAAATCCATACCATTGGGGGGCACTTTGAATCATAGAATGGTTAGAGTTGGAAGGGACTGTAAAGATCATGGAGTTCCAACCCCCCTGCCCTGGGCAGGGACACCTCCCACCAGACCAGGTTGCTCAAAGCCCCATCCAGCCTGGCCTTGGACACCTCCAGGGATGGGGCATTTCCACTATGGTGTTCTCTATTTCTCATTAACAATGAAAATAAAATGATAGCCCATTATAAAACATTTGCTGCTGAAGTTAAAATAGGGTACCTGAGCGTATGCCAGCTGAGAAGAAAAGAAAATTGGTATTTCAATTTCAAATTTCTTAATATGCATCAGAGAGTTTTTATAAGTTTTCAGAGTCTAGGTGAGGCTCGTGCCCCAAGGAGTCTGCTTCATCTAAACCACTTTCTTCCCCTCTTTCTCCTCCCCAAAACAAGAGGCAATCTTCAAAGGAACAAATGTGTCACTTTAAATACACAACATAAAAAATGGGCCAAATAAATTATTAAAATACATAAAAAAGAGATTCACAAAAGATGCATGTTATTAGCTATTTGACAAGCAATTGATGCTGTTGCAATAGCTGCGTTTCACAACTCAAGTGTTTTCTTTGCTAGACAGATAAATAGTTCAAATAATGTGAGAAATGACTTTGCAGCCATCCCAAGAACAGTTTGGCTTTAAATGGTTCATTTAATGGCTTTCCACTGGCTGTGCTTGTGCAGTCGTTTCATACCAGACCTTCACCACATCCATGTGCTTTGGAATTCCTTCTAAAAATGAGCTCCAAGCCTGACCCTCCTCTCCCCGTCCCAATTCCCTGCAGAAGTGTTACTACATATGCTTTGAATCTTTTTTTTTTTTTTTTTCAGATGAGCTCCCAAGTCTAACTCCTTCCTCCTTGTGCTTGAAACGTATGGATTTGAAAGCACAGATGTGGCCTTGAAGTTTTTGGACCAGGCCCATCTGGGTCAATCCCTACATAGTTTAACTAGTAGTTTCTTGAGTGAAATTCTCAGAAGCCTTCATTTTTTTCTTGTTCTGAATCTACTCCGCACTCCCTTTTATCTCTCCCAGTTGAACTACAAGGATCTCAAGGGAGATGTGATTTTCATAAACAGAAAAATAATGACCAGCCGGAGGAAGGAAACAAATTTTTTAATGACTGTGAGAATTGTCTTTATGAAACGGCAAGTTTCCTTTTAGTTTATTCTATATGTAAAAAATATGCCATTCATAAACTGGGGAGAAGAAGGGGGAGATTCTCTTTAATTCTCCCCCACTCAAGTAACGATAATAATAATAATTTTAAAAAGCTGGTAGAGACTGTCAGCATTTTGAACCTCCGAGAAAGGGGTTCTGGATCTG
>JAHREE010146025.1:0-13111 GCA_033628505.1 Tringa tobata | reverse complement strand
ATGACCACCCTGCTGCACTGAGGCAACTAGAACCAAGTTAGAGGTGACTGAATAACTACACTGTAAAATGGGTTTCCAGCATTTCTTTGTCGTGGTTGCAAACTCACCCGTTCACGTAAAACAGCTTATGTGAGCTAATGATGTGCTGTTAGACTATTGTAGGTACAATTACAGTCCCCTTAAATACAACACACTAAAGCTCAAAGAGTCCAGATTGCCATAGTAAATAGTGAATAGTGAATTTTTCCAGGGAAAATCCCAAAGAACTTAGAACTCTCTGAGCTATTAACAATCTTACCCTGCAACTTTGTCTGATAGGTTCTATATAGCCAGTCCTGAAGGCACTGTCATGATGCCTAAGCCTATTTCAATCATCTTCTTCTGACCATACTCACCCAAACATAGGCATTAAGGACTGCCCTGCTGGCCCAGAAAGATCTGAGCTTAGGAAAGCCACCTTCCACTCCACAGGGAAACTCAACTTCCATTAAACAAAAAAAAAGAGAAAATATTGCATGCCGGTGTTCCCTAATCACTTTAATTTTATTTCTTTATTTGCTCTTACAGATTTAGAGTCAGGACTTGGCAGTATTTGGGGCCTTCATAAAAACCAGGGAGTTTCACGAATGTGTTGTTTCCCAAAATCTCCTTACAGGTTGTAGCCAGAACCCCGAAAAGGAAGCGAAGCCCTACCATGGCCACAAGAAAAGGTACTACTCACCTGAACACAATCCCTGCTATGAAGTAGAAGATTGCCAGCGTATCCATAACATTCCACAGATCTGAGAAATACTTACTGCCATTCATGTACCACTGGGGAGGAAAAAAAAAATGAGCAGAAAGTAACCACCACACAGCACTGGCCAGTAACACGGAGAGCTCATCCACCCTCCCCTCACCCCACTGGCTGTCCTCCTGCTAAATATTCCACCCACTGCAAAAGTAAAGATTGTTTCCTTGCCCAGATATTTTTTTTGTCACATGTAATAGATACACCAGAGTTCAGATTGCTTTTAATTTCCCCCAAAAGAGTGTTTTTAAGATACCCAGCAATGTCAGAAATTACCGGCAACGTTTTTTTTTACCGTTGACTTCTAATAGGTCAAGATTTTCTATGCTGAGAGCTCCTTAACACGTTTTCTCCTGCAGCCCAGATGTCCTAAGCTAATCTTCTTGCACTGGGAGCAGTTCAGTGACCCAAACACTGCACCACAGTACGGGGTCACTGTGCTCAAAGGACAGAAACACCACCATGCAGATGGTCGTGCGTGGAGAAGAACAGCCCTGACAAGAGCCGAGATCTTAGTGCCCACATGTGTATACACTTGCTGCCAGGGTACCTCAGGGGAGATCATGGCATCCTCCAGCAGAACCGCTGCCAAAGGGGCCAGAGAAGTCTTGGTGGGACCCACCAAGAGCGGATGAAACACTGGGGGGAGAGCAGGAGGGTCACTGTTTTGGGGCAGTTGAAGTATTTCTGGCTCCTCTCTCTTCACAGAGCAATCCGTCCCTGGCTACATGCACATGCTTTTGATCAAAGATGGAGATTTAATTTGCCCTTTTAATTACCTGGTGCTCTATTTCTGAATTGCAACTCTAGTGAGAATCTTTGCTCTTTCCCAGACTGACTGGTACTGCGCCCTGGATCCAAAGTTTCTGCAAGAACCAACTTCTGGATCCAATCCAGAGGTGAATCATTAGAACAAGCAGCTTAACCAGGAGAAACCTCTGCCAGGCATGAAGAAATAGACTGAGTCCCTGATCACAATTCTTTTTCATTTTCATTGAAAGAATCAAATCTTAGCAGAGTACTGATGGGTGAATCTCTATTTAACTGGCATATCCAAGGAAGGCAATTCTGGTCTCAGAACTTTTATGGGAAACAGAGATTGAGGGGAGTTTTCTTCTAAATGAAGAAGAACATCTGGGCATGTTCAGTTTGGAGAAGAGGAGGCTGAGGGGAGACCTCATTGCCCTCTACAACTCCCTGGAAGGAGGCTGGAGAGAGGTGGGGGTTGGCCTCTTCTCCCAAGGGAATCATGACAGGAGCAGAGGAAATGGTCTGAAGTTGGGGCAGGGGAGGTTTAGATTAGATATCGGGAAGAATGACTTTCCTGAGAGGGTGGTCAGGCCCTGGAAGGGCCTGCCCAGGGAGGTGGTGGAGTCACCATCCCTGGAGGGATTTAAGAAACATGTAGATGCAGCACTTCAGGGCATGCTCTAGTGCCTGAGATTGTTGGGTTGTGTCTGTCTGAGGGTGTGTGTGGTGTGGGTGTGTGGGTTTATTGGTGGGTGTTTGTTGGGGTTTTTTTTGAGTTATTGGACTCAATGATCTCAAAGGTCCCTTCCAACCATGAAGATTCTGTGACTCTGTGAAGAAGAGAGATCCACTTTGCTATTCCAGTGGCACAATCATTGCGGTTTCTCCACATGATGGGATACGTTGCTAAAGCTGGACAGCTGTGGCAGCTACCAGGGTGTCAGGCTCAAATACTGCCAGACACTGCTTCACCATCTTGGGTCCCACACACCCCTTTCTTACTGCTTAAGGTAAAAAAGGTCGAGCACTGAGCGGGGACAGAATGTCTGACCCCTGTCTCTGCCTGGTAACTCCCTAAATCAAATATAGGTTGTCTGTACATGACAGTGAAGCGGTGTTTTATGTGAACAGCTAGATATATATGATCCAAAAGCCTTTCACTGCATCACAGCTCTAAGTAAATTCAGCAGAGGTTTTAAGCCTGATGCCTCTTCTATTAAGGGCACAATAGTTGTGGATGGAGGAAAGGACCAGGTTTTGGTCTGAAGCAGAAACAGAGAGAAAACAGGCAGATGTGTATAAACAAGTGAGAACAACCACGTCTGCAGTGCAGTTCAGTCTTTCAAATTTCAAGCAGTTTCCACTGCTAAGAGTGCACCAAGGTTCTGTCCAGATTCCTTCTCCGTTTGAGAAAACAGGGCTCTCCTGCATACCCCACAAGTCCACCCACTCACCTGGCTGGAGGCTACATCCATGCGGCTAAGAAGATAGCAGGAAAAAGGCATCTCCAATTTCACTATTGCCATGATAGCTCTAAACGGGATATGAGAAAGTAGGTCTGGCTAGTTAAAAATCTCTAGGACCATCAGAAGTGAAAACAGGGCTGAGCCTGTGGCTTACGGTTCAGTTCTCCTGAAGAGTGAAACCATCTGCTTTAAATTTGGAGCAATGTCTAGGAGCTGGCACTTCCACAGATAGACCACGCTCTAATCAGAGGGCTGATTTCTCCCCACAACTAGTTATCTGACTGCAGCAGCTACAGTGGGACCCCAGGAAACACTACTCTTACTTTTCCCTGGATGTGAAAACAAAATCTGAGACAACCCTCTTCTTGGAGGAAGCCAGGGAGAAAGTTTTCTGAGAAGCTTGGGTGACTGGGATACTGCTCTGCATTCTGCTCCTTAGCAAAATAGGAGGTTTGAAGCCAGGACAGTGATTTAAGATCATTTTAAATCTTAAATAAAGTCTCTGTTTTAGCTGCCTCCACTCCCACGCTCAAATTGGTATGGCTACCAGTTATTAATGGGATTACTGGGATCTGAAGCTGTTCTGTCTGCTCAGGATAGTGAGAAACAGTGACATTGGTAGGAAAAAAAAGGTTTCTATCCCTAGGGCTTTCCCCAGGACTTTTGCTGGGTACACACAGGAAGTACAAGGTCAGGTCCAGAGACACCAGAACCTAAATCAGCAGAAACACACACTCCATTAGTGTTTTCGTTGCAACAGAGTCTTTTGCTTTCCCCCCCATTTTCCTTAGCAAGTAAAGTTGCCTTAAACAGGGTTACCACCTTGACTAGTGAAAAGAAAAAAGATCACACAGCAAGTTAAGCATGGTAACATCAATATTAAGAGGAGCATCAACGAAGCAGCTGGCTATAAAGGCAGTCCCCCACCGCAACAGCACAAGCAATGCAGGCAGAGCAAAGCTGGTCCTTGGGACTACATGAAACTATCAAAAACTGTATTTATGATTAAAAGATAAACAGAAATCTGTAATGATATTGCTCATTGGTAAAAAAAAAAAAAAAAAAAAAGAAAGAAAAAGGAGGGGTAGGATGTGGAGAAGAGATACAGGAATCACTTGATCTAGAGGAATGCAACCAGATAAATGTGTTAAATCTAACCTCCTATCCTCCACTGCTTTGGCAATCAAAGCCAAGCATTCCTGAGAAATATCTCCACTGGCATTGCTTTATCCACACAGGCTCAAGGACAACACACATGCCACTTGGTGCAGGGACACTGCAGCTATTGGGGGGGGGGAATAATTAATCATGCCTTGAGTTGCCTGACATATCTCCCAAGAAGTGGTTCCCCCCTGGAACTTAAAAGCAGCCTGCCCTGCCTTACTCTGCTAGGAGGGGGAAAACCACAAGGCTTTTAATCTAGCACTAAGCATTTTTTGGTTTGCAAGCGCTGCCTACTTGTCTCACTTCATCACAAAGTAGAATGAAGACCAGCACATAAAGGATGATCTCCAGGGCGGTAGGTTCCTTCTGGAAATCCATAAGCAACACGTAGGCGAAGAGCAACAGGAAAGCGATGTAGAAGATGACATTCCAGGAGAAGACCACAAAGGGGGAGGTGAAGAAAGACACATAATACAAGAAGAGCTTCTTACTCTTCTCCACAGGCTTTTTCCTGAGGAATTAGAAGAGGGAAAAGGTCTCAAAGGATAGCTTTTATACCTAGAAACGTTTGTGCTCTTCATTAAAGTGAAAATGAGAAAGGTGCAGTCTAGCACAGGGCATTACTTTGAAGGTAATGCTGTTCTGCATCCACTGACTTCAGACACACAATTGGCACATCTTAACTCCAGACCAGAGCAAGGACATAATCTGTCATAAGCTCATTCAGCCACTAAATATCTTTATTTGAGAGTGACTGAACACTGGAACAGGTTCCCCACAGTGGCTATGGAACCTCCATCCCTGGAGATACTCAAAACCCGATCGGACACAGTCCTGGGCAACCTGCTCTAGCTGACCCTGCTTTGAGATGGAGGTTGGACTGGATGATCTCCAGAGGCCCCTTCTGGCCTGAATTGCCCTATGATTCTACGATTAGTTGATTTTTTTTGCTTCTGCTAATGAGAATCCAGTTGATTACCTGAATGAGATGAAACCACAGCCTATTAAAGGGAAAAAGAACAGACACAGTATAATCTTCCAGTTCTTAGTATCTCTTGAAATCTCTCCATACCACTGCTTGGAAAGGAAATTCTGCAGGGAAGAAGAAAATATCCTCATTTATTCTAACAGCAACAAAACAACCTAGGAATGCTATTACAGGATATTTGATTTAGTAAGAAAAAAATAGCCCAAACTGTGAGATTTCAATCGAAATAACTGGGATTCCTGCTTCAACAATACAGAAAGCTTTCTGCATTAGTAACTGGGTGCTGGTTCCTTAGTCCAGCGATCCCCCAGCCTACCTGATAAGGAGTTCAAAATGAGACTGAACAGGACTTGTCCACAGGGACAGTGTCCGAGTGTTGGCCGTTCACGTGGACGTAGCATTTTCACAGCAATAATATTTATTTTTAAGCTACCCGGATCCCAAGAGTCACAGCAATCCCTGCGCCTTCTTTCCACTGCTATTACCTGCACCCCTGGCTGAGCAATGAACTGCTGGTCTTTAGCTTCCACTGCTAGTTCCAGGCAATTGCTCCCTCCCCAGGCTTCGCAGGAATAGGTCAGCAGCTGCTCAGCTAGATCTTCATCATTGCTGTAGCACTCGGTGAACAGCTCTGGAAGAAAGAGGCAGCCCCCACACTGAGCTCCAACTTCAGACCCCATTTCCCACCAACTTGGGTACAGTTGTCTTCGGTGACTTCCAAAGTCTAACGTTTCTAATATTAAAGCACGCAGATACAGGAATTCTTCCCATGTTTTCTGCTTTACGACCTCACTTGCAAGTATTAAGCTTTCGTACAGAACTCACGTCTGGATGAAAACTGTAATATTAAATCAACTCACACGGCTTTAAGCTGGGTTCTGCACTAAAAAATATTGAGTAAAAAATACTAACTTTTACTCAAATGACTCAGTGTATCCGCTTGTTTCATCTTCTTTTCATTCATTTAGCACTGATCTAACGACTTAGTCACAGCAGTCCCAGAGTTGAACAACAAGGGCAGAATCTGATGCTTTTTCACTGGGAAATGCATTGCAAATGTGGTTGCTTTAGAACAGTTATGGGCATCTTATTCTGCCCATAGATTTTGCCACTAACAATGTGCACAGAGTGAGAAATTATTTCTCTTTCCAGCTCTGGGCATTTTCCACTTGAAGGCAATTCTGTTGGTGTACCTGTGACAGAGCACAGCAGAAGAATGGTCCAGTCCCTTATAAAACACACCAGCCTTCACCAGAAGCTCTTCCACAGCACATTAGCCCAGGCATTTCACACACAGGTGTTACCATAACAGCAAGGATGTACACACACAGCAATACTTTGGGCTGGCATTACCACATACACTGCCACACGCAGACACATCTTGATAGACAGCCTTCAGTGGGACCTGTTCACTCCTCAACATCTTGCTAAATAATCAGGCCTGAGGGATATAGATACCTTTAAGAAAGTCTATTTTAGCAGTTTGCACCTTATGAAGTAGGAGTACTTTCTGGTAGCAAGCAAGATATCTTCAGTGTGTCCTTAACGGGCAGTGGAATAGCTTTACTGATATACACACAAATAAAGATAAGGTTCAACAGGTCAATCTAGTCTCCGTGAACCCCAGAAAAGGAACAAACATGGTCTGATTTAAGGAGCAATAAACCAATATCTAATCTGTAGAGATTTTCAAGATTTGGCTAAATGAAGCCGTGACTGAACTGATTTAGTCCTGGTGGTAACACCACCCCAATGAGAAGACCAGCGGCCTCCAAAAGCCCTTTCCATCAACATGTCTATGGTTCCCTACTCAACCTGCAGGGCTATTACACCCTAATTGTCACCTGATCTGATCTATGGTGATGACAGCAAATTGTTGGGTAGCAATGCAGTTACAGACCCTCTATTTTCTGCACCAGGCAAGAGAACAAGGCCATAACCTGCAATAAAGCCCCAGAAGCAACACTGTAATGTATTTCCTTCCAAGTTTAGGAACCGAGGTTCACCACAGGTAAGCTTCAATTTGGGTGCTACAAATTAATCCGGTATCTGCCAACTGTGCTGGCTTTCACTTGCATGTTTCCCTGAATAATTTGCAGGATAACTAGGCGCTGAGGAAATGTTAGCATGATTGCTCGTGAAATGGAAGTCCTTAAAAAAAAAAAACATTCCCCAGCTCTCCTGTCACGCGTTATCCTCATCAAATAAGAAATTATTGGTCACTCCAGCCCATGAGATGCAGGGCTCAATTCTGAATCATCGACAATCATTGCAAACGGAGGAACTAAAGGTCATACAAAAGAAGAAAGAAGAAAATGTGAACTAGATCTGCATTCTCAACAAGCAACTGTATTGCTTATCGCCTTAGAATAAGGAAGGTTATGTGATTTTTGCATTTCACAATTTAGGATTTTAATCTACTTTTACCTACAATTTATTCTCAGTCCCCAAAAGTACTGCTCCAAATTTGAAGGATGGCTCTTCTCAACTCGGATATTGCCACCACTCATGCAGAAAGCTTTTCTTATTCTCTGTTCTTGCTATTTCTGAGCACCTTCTTCAGCCTTGCCACTAGAGCTAAGGTGGCTTTTCTTCCCAATGAAAGAAAATCTCTACAAACTGCTCTGCCCCCCACCCCCCCTTTGGAAGCAAACTGTTTAGACAGGACACAGTTTCTACTAGGAACAGATGGTGTGGAAAAGATTTCCAGGCAGCAAAAACACATTTTGACATTAAAGGGAAGTATTTAATGTTGGATATCTAGTTTTCTAAATAAAGCTTTCTTTCTGCTTCCTTTTGAGATGTCACTTCTCTTCTTTATAAATCAGGCTGAATTTCTGGGCAGCATTTCAGGCAAATTCAATGAATTATCTTGCCTTACAATTTTGCTGAATAAAACCAGCAGAGTTATCCGCTTGTTTTTCTGCACAAAATAAAAACACCACTATGCAATTATTGCTACATATCAGACCTGGAGATCATTAGAGCAAGTAACGTTCCAAGAATGGAAACAATTCCTGACCCCTTCTATTAAAATTCTAAAGGACTTTAAGAAGACACTTACCTACTGCTCTTGTCTCATACTCATTAGCGAGTTCCTCGGACTCACCAGCAGCATTTATATCATTCTTCACCTTTGCCATGCTTTTCAGGAGCTTACTGGCCCCGAGGGCTGCCAAAGTGCAACCTCTGGTCTAGAAAGAGAGAGAGAAGTCATGCAAAGCCCTCTGCAAAGAGAATGTGATAGATTCTTTCAAAATTATCCCTCTTTTTTGCAGCTGCTCAGTTCCCAGCCAAGACTGGCAAATGAAGATCCAGTTCCACAACACGAGTGGAAACCATCAGCGTACCATCGTGATAATAACCTTGTGTCTGGTCTGAAAAGTATTTTGTTTAATAGTTACGTGTCAGTTTTGCATTTCTGGCTGAAGAACTCACAAAAGAGAGCTACACTACCATTTTCACAGTCCACCAGCCTGAATCAGTTGGCCATACCCCTGAACTGCCCGAACTATGTCACTTTGTTCCATTCAAGATGTCCACATGTGTAGAGGATGTTTTGGACACACAGACCAACGTGCATCCACATGTACAGGGAAGAAACACTTTGTTTCAGACACTAGTACCAACATAAGCAGGAGCATCCGTTAGCTTTGCTTGCATTAGCCTCACATTTGCAGCCTGTGAATTATGTATTTGATACAATCATCCCTAAACGTACTGTCTAATCAAAATTAGAAATGGATTTCAATCAAACACCTGAGATCAGAACACATCCATATTGTGGAATGGGTGGGAACTCAGCATCCAAGCTTAAGCATAAATGAGAACATACAACTATAGGTAAATGCCAGCTGGACTGCTGATTCACACATGGTATTAGAAAAGGAAAGTATGAAATCCACACCTAAACACAAAATGGGTAACATTAAACCTACTTACAGAGTCATCTAGCAATTTTCTTTGTGGTTTTGTGATTGAAGATTGATCCAGAGTCTTCAAAAGCCTACAAACCAAACAGGAGGAACACCACTGTGCTGTTTGCAAAGAGGAATAAAGGAGAACTCAACTTACTTGCTCCCAAATGACTTTAGACAACTCTTTCTTGTTCTGAAGAACTGACCAAATAAACAGAGCTTGTAATGGATGCCTTGTGATAGGACACTCATCCTGAAAGGAAGAAAAAGAACTCCTCAGACCTAAGCTCACAAATCTGTTTTCAACTGGAACAAATCCTAGCCTGCAACTTTCCTGTTTTCATATGTTATTCCTTTCACAGACAGCCCACCAATCTTTTCTCTCACCTATGTGGCAGTCGTCACACACTAATTAAAGTTAGTTTATATTTATAGTAAAGCCTTATATTTTCCTATTTGGTCTGGAAGAATCAGCATCCCTCTTTTTCCTAAAGTGACCCTTAAAGGACATTTGGGTCAAAGTCACTTTCTGCTTTAAGCCACGAAGTTCAGATAGCTTCATTCACAGCTTGACGTTGTGTTTAGGTAACACAGATTATCCTCAAAAAGGAACACTAACTGTATACCAATATGCCTTTTGTGTTTAAACAAGACCCTGAACTTCACAAAAACTTAATCAGAGAGGACTTTCTATACCATCATCATCTTTGCATTAAAGCAATTAGCACCTGGGGATTGCAAAGTTGCCACAAAATGACTCCTGAGCAACAAATCGTTTAAGAACCACAAGCTTTGGTGGAAAACCTCAAAGCTAAGCAGCATATTCAAACCAAGCTTCCCCTAAATGTCACATGTGTTGTTGCATTGCATCTCTGAAGTCAACAACTGATCTCAAAAGTTTCCGGTCTCTCACCTAAGCTCCAGTTTTGAAACTCACATCTGGATCTGGTGTTTGGACCAACTGTGCTGTGGTAACTAAGAAGCCTGGTTCTACCTGAAACTGAAATGAAGTCCAGAAGGTGCTTGATGCAACAAGCAAGGCTTAAGATAGAATAGTCTGTACCAAAATATAAGAGTCCAAATTCCCCATGCCCAGCTCTGTACCAGACTCTGAAGTTATATTGGAATAAATTGCATGCATAACTAGAGCGCTAATTGCTATAACAGAAAATATTTTAACTCAACACCCAAATAAACTCACCCATTTTTTCTTGTAGTTAAACAACCCTTACATGCATTTGTAAAATGTAATGCATGGCTGAGACTATTAAAGCAAATCCTGCTATAACAGAAACAAAACATAATTTTCATTTTTTTTCTTTTCAGGGACACACGGTCGGATCAGACTGTTCATCACTTACTGGAAGATGTATCTCCATCTCATCCTTGCTATTTTTGTCATCTCTTTTGAGACCTCTTCGGAAGTCTTCAACCATCTTCCACACAAATGTGAGGAGTGCATCATTATAGGAATTCTTTGCGATCTGCAGGTTCTTGAACACCAGGCTGCTGAAGTTGTTCGTGTACAGCTCTCTAAGGACCTCTGTGGTAAGGAATTTCCTCAAATTCAACCCATTTTCCAGGAACAGACGGACAAATTTGGGCCTGTCTTTCACTAGGGCTGTGAACATGACGTCCTGCAGGTCAGAAGACTAGGAAGAAATGGAGAAGCAAATATTAGGGAGCGTGTGAGACATCTTAAATCTTACCTAAGAGCAGACTTTTCTGTGTGCAATTGCCTTTTTTTGGATGGCCTAGAGCACTTCTGGCATGGGCAGATAACCTTTGCCATCAGTGATGTCAGTGCAAGAAGGATTAGACACTCTTACTTATCATCAGAGAGGTTGGGGTGCTGAGACAGTGGCTGCTGTTACAACATCTCTCTTCCCACTCCTCCCCTGTCCCACATCACTGTACTCAGACAGAGGTGGTCAGTACCTCCCAGTTTCGGTCATTGGTGAAGATCTCATCACTGGCCAGGTCCAACTGGTTCCACTCCAGCAGCAGCTTCAGCTGCCCATTCCAGTTATCTCTGTCGTGTTCATTGGTGCTGAAAGCTGCAGGGGAAGAACAATCCTCTAGGTAAAGGACCAGAGACAAAAGAGCTTCTTGGCCTACTTACTTATCTCTGCTTTTCACACTCTATGTGACAAGACCCCTATCAAGCGTCTTTCCCCAGAGTCATGTGCATCTTTCCAATTGGGTTTTAGAGAATGCTGGAGGCTTAGAGATATACTTTTGGTCCAACATGGGCCACAAATGAGCTGCTAGGAGCACCTCATCAACCAAAACCAGCACCATCTCCTTCAGGTTTCTCAGTGTCCTGTATACACCACGTGGAAGAAATTCTGCAGGATCCCCAATGGGGCCTGACACAAGAAGTGTCATAAGAAGCTGTAATGTTCATGGGCTTTCTCTGTGCACAGACAGGAAGATGAGGTCTGCCCAACCACCAGTAATGGTTCTGCTCTGCTGGAGTAGTAGAGAGGTTCTGAATTACTCCCAGCAGCAAGTCAGTGGGGTTTGCTTGGCCTCCTGACTGACTCCCTGTTGTGTTGCATGCTTGTGAGCTGCTTGTGGAGATGCTACCACAGCATCCTCAAAGCTCTGCAGAATATCTTCTTGATTGTCTGAACTGAGCTTTGATCTCACCCCCACCAGTCTCACAATGCTGCTGTAGGCTGTCCACACCACTGCAGATGAAGACAAGCTCCGCACTGTGGCAGAAGCTTAAGGTCTAGAGAGATGGCACTGCTCTAGAAAATAAATAGCCATCTTTTTACATCTATTAAAAAAAAAAAACAACCAACACAGAAAAACAATTACTTGCCTTTGTACAGAGCAAAAGAAATGGCATTGCTCACAATTTCATCTCCAGCTTCTTCTATTTTGATAACTGTCAGTAAATGTGGGTTCTCAAGGACTTCTTTGATCTACAAAAAGAAAAAGTTCCATTTCAAAGCAATCTAGGCTGTTAAGTAGTTGATCTCCTGGAGCAACTTTAAAAGAAATTTCCCGTCTCATCATAGCAAAGCTGCTTCTCATCAGTCCTATTTCCACGTACAGTTAAAATTTAATCAAGTCCAGATAGAAGTAGATAATGAGATTTATTTTAAAGTCACCAAAGTACAAGATTAATTATCCTCTGAACATATAGCAAATAACTGATCCCCCCTATGCAGAACACCATAACCAAAAAGATGTAATCTCAGTAATTAGAAATTACTCATAAAAAGAAAAAACAGATCATGACAGCACAAATTTCAACAAACATCTACCCTTTTATTAAAGAACAGTATCTACCTTCTTGTGCTTTGTCAAAAACAGAGATAATTTCTCACATAACTAAGCCTTATAAGGTTACTTTCATTCTGGCACATGGAAAACAAATGATATTTTCCATTCTTGACTGAAGGACGAGGTACACTCCAAGGTAGCTCAGCAGAAATTGTGAAGAGCGTGGCCAGGTGACCAACCAGGGAAAACTGCCTTCAGCAGCTCCACACTCCACAGAGCAGAGCTCCTTCTGGAAACCAGAGACTCACAGTCTGCTCAGAGGGAAGTTCTTCCTCTTCAGGTTTGGACTCCAAAGACCCCAGGCTCGAAGTTCAAGTTCAGACTCATTTCTGCAAAAGGCCATGCCCTACCCCTGCTCTTTTTAGTGTAAGGTTATTGCAGAAGTAGAAAATTGATGAGGTTGGAAGACAGCTCTGGATATCTAGTCCAAGCCCGCTGCTCAAAAGAGGGTCAAGTGGAGCCGGTTGTCTGCTGGAACTTGCAGGTTGTCCCATAGACTCACTCTGCCAAGCTCTGACCAAGAGTTTTGACTCGGGGCTTACCAGACACAAAAGCTCCTTAAACTTCAATACCAGAAGCTTTGCTTGTTTTATGTGAAAGAAAATACACACAAAAGTTCGAGCGTTTGAAATCCTGCCCAGGGCCTGCAAACAATTTGCAATGGTACATTCATTAAAAAGAAAAAAAAATTAAAAAAAAAGTTCAGGAGGGGCAGAAAGCTGAGAGAAGGAGCCTTAAG
>JAHREE010146005.1:0-14586 GCA_033628505.1 Tringa tobata | reverse complement strand
GCAGCACAGAGGCAGGGAAGCAGCTCTAAGAAGAGGCAGGAACTCATATAAGAGCAGGGCTTGGACTGACATTTTGCAGGATATTAAGTGAACTGTGGTGCACATACAAGTGCTGGGTCAGTCCCTTGATACCACATAGCACTGTCCTGAGTGAGAAAAATAGGGGTGGTCCCTGGCATCAGACTGCATCACTCACCACACTCTCTGTTGGTGACCACTTCTGGCTCCTTTGGACTGCTCAGCAGGGTGTTTTGGGGAGGTGGGCTGATGTCCCAGGCTCGTGGGGGCTGTTTACTCACATCATCCCCAGACTCACAGTGTGGCAGTGTCCATCCTTGGCTTCCCTTGCCAGATTCCTATCCCCGCAGCCCCAACAAGGCACAGGCTCTTCTTTGAGGCTGATGCTTCTCTTTCTCCCTTTTAGGCTGATCCTGAGCGAGAGCCAAAGGCTGATGTTTGAGAAGCTGGCACTCTACTGCAACAGCTATGCTGAGCTAATTCCCGTGTCCTTTGTGCTGGGTAAGGAGCTCAGTCTGGGGACACACAGGGAGGGGAAAGGGACAGCATTTCTTCTCCCTGGTTTGATATTGCAGCAGGCAGGCAAGATTCGCTGAGCAGATCCCCCCCTCTGCCTTTGTAAAACTCAGAATACATCATTCCACATTGCAGCTGTGAGATATGGCCCCAGCACGCAGCTCGCACTGGCCAGGATGTACTAGCACGTTCTGGGTTCTGCTGGGAGGGCAGGCACTAAGTAGCACCAAGTAAACCATGAAACCTAAAACCAGGACAAAACCAGACTCTAACGTTAGCATGGAGATCTGAATTGCCCTCCAGGCACACCTGCACCCATCCCCGTGCGAGCAGTACCAGACACCCTACACGTGAGCATTTACATCTCCCACTCCTTTAGGACGGCTAATTTGCTCAGCTCACCTCTAGGTTTCTACGTGGCTCTGGTGGTGTCCCGCTGGTGGGCTCAGTACGAGAGCATCCCATGGCCCGACCGCATCATGAACTTGGTCTCCTGCAACGTGGACGGGGAGGATGAGTACGGGCGGCTCCTGCGACGCACCCTCATGCGCTACAGCAACCTGTGCAGCGTGCTCATCTTGCGCTCGGTCAGCACGGCCGTCTACAAGCGCTTCCCCAGCATGGAGCATGTCGTGAGGGCAGGTCAGTACTGGGACTGCATTCCACACAGCTCTGGCACCAGCACCTCGCTGCTGGTTTTGGGGCAAAGAGCCTTGGAAAGGGACACATGACTCTCCAGAGCGGAGATGGGATAGTGCTGCAATGTGCTCAGCTGATGCCTGCAGTGGGGGGGAAGCATCTGCTCTTCTGAAATAATCAATCATCTGTGTTTCCCCATTGCACAGCAAGCGTGTTCCTATTAGTAGCTGGAAGGCCTGTTTGAAAGATGAAGGGTCTCTACCCAAATTTTTTATCTAAGGAGAGCGTCGAGATCCAGTTTGGGAATGCAGACGTGCTGCAGGTCACAGGGCAGCCCCAGCATGGGAAGAGAAGAGAAGAGCTCTCTGTAGTAAACGACCCTACACACAGATCTGCAGCAGAGCATGAGCAGACCCCTGCCAAGTGGTGTGTCTGTTCTCCCTCAGGGCAACAGTTTTCCACGAACTGGAGCCTCAAACCTCCAACTTCTAACTGTCCGGTTCCCTGAATCCTCTCTGAGGGTGGTCTATAAGGTATAACATTTCCCAGCATGACCAAACAGAGATGTCTGCACCTGCCCTACTCAACTGGGTTTCTTTTGCAATACAGAGAGAGAAACAGGCACTTCTAGGACACAAGTTATCCCCTTCTCAACAAATGCCTACTTACAGCAGGCAACCACACCCTCAGCAGTACTTTATCTCCCTGGTGACTGTGATCAGGTCAGATATGCTGCAATATCCAAAGTGAAATGAGATAAAGCCCGCCTCATGCTTCTGTAACTCAAATGTTTTAACAAGAAGACTTGTGACTTCTACGTGTCTCCCAAAGGCTGAGTGCCTGGGACTTTTAAGACGAGCTAAGGTGACTACCTGAGATGTAGATGTTTTCATTTCAGACCAGATCAAGTCCTTTCTGCCTTCTATGGCCATCCCTCTCCCATCTACTCTTTCCCACCCAGGCCTCATGACACCAGAAGAGCACAAGAAGTTTGAGAGCTTGAATTCCCCCCACAACAAGTTTTGGATCCCGTGTGTGTGGTTCTCCAACCTGGCTGTGAAGGCAAGGAACGACGGGAGGATCCGGGACAGTGTGTTACTCCAAGGCATCCTGAATGTGAGTGACTGAGGCAATAGGACACTGTTTGAGATCCTCATCCAGTCTCCTGGGTGGAATGAGAGGGGTTTCCAGAGGTCAGGCAAGGAACAGGAAAGCTGAGGCAGGACAGCGAGTCAAGCCTTTCCTGGCAATATTACATTAACTTTGATGGGAAACACCCCCCTGCCACTCTCCAGCTCGTGGCAGAACAGAACTTTTCGTTACCTACAGACATGGTAGCAATGTCACATATATTAGATGCAAGGGGAATGTGACATCTTTCCAAAATGTGAGACTGGGAGGAACCATAGGACTCACATTTAGGTGTGGGAGATGCACATGTAACAGGTCCCTGATCAACCTTCCTCCAGCCTTCACACACTCCAGAGCAGCTAACAACAGTGGCCAGTGGAGGTCTCTAGGATACAGATGGAAAGCCACAAGGAAGCTTGTATCTGGAAGAGACCAGGAGAGGTCAAAACAACAACCAAGATCCCTGTAGAAAACTTCACTATTGAAAACTCTTAGATAGTGCTGGGAAGCAGGCCATGCACCACAGGCAAGACCTGGCAACCATCCCTGCCCAGCTGCAGAGAAAAAAAGGGCCAGAGCAGCTCATCCTTCCTGGTATTCATGTGCAGAGAAAGTCACATTGTTTCTGTTGCCTGGAGTGAGATTCATTTGCCCACAGAGAGAGAGAGATCCCCCTCTGGGCTATTTATCTAGACGCACTATATAGTCAGGAGAGAGAAAAGGATGCTCCCGAGATATTCTTTGCCTAACCTGTTGGCTGCTCATTTTGTGAGCAGCAAAACACTGCTATGAACTGGGCTAGGAAGGGATTTTGGGCTCAGATGGAGGCATCCAGGCAGTGAGAAGTTCCTCCAGGGCAAGTGTGAGACCCTTCTGGTGGTCTGCTGGGGTGAGGCTGGGCACTGAGGGAGCAGGAGTCCTGGCTGAGCACCCCTTCCAGAGGAGGTGCGAGCGGGAAGGAATGGGCTGGAGCAATGAAGGACACAGGCTGATGGTTGAACTTGATTATCTGAAAAGTCTCTTCCAACCTAGACAATTCTATGATTCTATGACACGAATGTCTGACAGACCATTCCTTTTCCCCTCTGCAGGAGCTCAACACCTTGCGCAGCCAGTGCGGGCGACTCTACGGGTACGACTGGATCAGCATCCCCCTGGTCTACACTCAGGTGAGAAAGGATCCCCCCACCTACTGCTCTGCTGCCTGTGAGCACACACTGCCCCACGCCACAGGGGGTACCCCCATTTACACCTGTGCCAGACCCACACACGGACCACACCGACACGAGGTGCCCTTGGACACTTCATCTCCACTCCCATAACTCAGACACAGCCACCTCTACAGAAACACACGCTGCCCAGGGCTAACTAAGCACAATGTGAGCCACACAGGAAAACACCAATAAATACAGATCCACTCCCTGCACCCCCTCGCAGGGAGAACATCCCTGAAGCAGCTTCTTCCTACTCAGCAGAGCCGAGATCCAAAGCTGCTCTGATGGAGCCATGCCACGTGCGTGAGAGCAGGCTGTGTGCCCGTCCTCAGCTGTTAAATAGCTCTCTCCAAGCAAACCCAGACAGACGCTCCGGCACCAACTTGCTCCTTTTGTCTCATCCGATCCAGCTGCTCAGATAACACTAACGCGCTCCGCCGCCAAACGGGAACCACTTCCATCCACGCAGCCCTGAAGGTTAATGGGGAACACGTTGGGAAACTGCATTCCTGCACAGGCTGGGAGCAAAAAGCAGNTTGGGAAACTGCATTCCTGCACAGGCTGGGAGCAAAAAGCAGCATCACAGCATGTCTTTGTCCCCCTCTGCAATACACGACCCTTATTATTATTTTTTTTCCATAGGTACCCATCCACAATGCAAAGTCTGTCATTCCAGGCACTCTTCTATCCTGCCCATCATGAAACAGCCCCGCGCTGTTCACCACCAGGAACTGAGGGCTGGCTCCAGAGTCTTGTGACACTGGGTGTTTGTTTTGAACCCCCTTTCACCCTGCCTTGTTGCGTCAAGAGATCACGCAAGAATCTCAGCTGCTTTTAATTTAAAAAGGGGAAGTTTCCAGTCCCATGATTACGGAGAAAAAGCACAATGCTTACCGTAGCCTGAAATTCGGGCAAGCAAGCAGGGAAATATATAAAAAAAAACAGGCCGGTGTGAGTACTGGGAAGGAAGGAGCTAGTTGAGAGCTGGCAGCAGGTTCCCCTCCCTGCTTTGGAAGGGACCTGCCAGCACAGAGTGAGTCACCAGGGGATGGAGACAGTTTTCAGGAGAGGCAAGGGCAGGAATGAGAAGAGCTCACAGCACTCTTGGCCTCGGCAGCAGAACAAGCACGCAGCCACGTGGCGGTTGTTTAAGCTTTTCAATCCAGGATGTCACGTGCTTTCTTCTGCCACTATCTTCCTGTGACACCTACAGAGATGTCACTCCAGGCACAGCAGGGAGCAAAATACCCTGCGTGTAACAGCTAAAGGGCATATTTAAAGCCTTCTGCAGCTGAAACGCATCTTGCTGCGAAAAGCAGAGAAGTCTGTCATAACTGAATCCAGGGCTTTCCAAAGGCTTCAGAGCCAGCAGCTCGCCGCTGTTTGGGAGATGTGTGGGGTGGAAGTGAAGAGAGATGCCGGGAAAGCAAACGGGGAACTCCAGCTCCTCTGATGTGTCCCCTGGCATCCTTCCCAGGTGGTGACCGTGGCTGTTTACAGCTTCTTCCTGGCCTGTCTGATCGGGCGGCAGTTCCTGGATCCAGAAAAAGCATATCCTGGCCATGAACTAGATCTCTTCGTGCCCGTCTTCACGTTTTTGCAGTTCTTCTTCTATGCTGGCTGGTTAAAGGTAAGCCCAAAAACATACATCTGGAGCAGGAATCTGATCTAGCCAAGGGTTTTTTCCAATGTGTGCTCACCAGTGACCCCGCTGTGTTCTTCAGTCTATGGGCAACCTGCCAGGTGCTGGCAGACAAAAGGGGGGCCAAGAGGGGCTGAGGGTATTGCCAAGACCTTCTCAGTTTCAGAGTGACTCACTGTGGCGACCAGCTTCACTTCTCTTTCCTAAGCTTTGGTCCTGACTAGTTTGGGGAAAAGGAAAGGCTACGCTTCATCTGCAGTGGTGGTCTACAGTTGCAGGAGGGCTACGTGAGCAAGAGGCAGTTATCTGTGTGTACCAAAGTCTCCCAACCTCCATTTTTAACTGTCTCCTTCTTGGGAGGAACAGCATTGCTTCAAATTCAAGGGACATCACACTTGACTCTGCCCCACAGACCTTCTCCACGCAGGAAAAAGGGCAGGTATGACTACGATAACCCTTTCTGTGTTGCTCTCCACATGCAGGTGGCTGAGCAACTCATCAACCCTTTTGGGGAGGACGATGACGACTTTGAAACCAACTGGCTCATCGACAGGAACCTGCAGGTAAAGTGAAGGACGGTTCCTCCAGATTAGCCTGACCTGCAGAGGAACACGGAGGCAGGACTGCGCCTGAGGGTTCAACAAGGATCTCCTGAGGGACATGGTTAGGAGAGCATAAGGGTCCCAACAAATACAAGGGTGGAGGTGGCCAGCTCACTGCTCCCCCTCAGCAGCCAAGGAGACACCCCAGGCTCCAGAAAAAATGTGGGGCAAGGCTTATGGCAAGAAGACCCCCCCACACGAGGGAAGACAGGGATTTTGGCATATCTTGTGCACAGAGACTAATTGCAGCTTTAGTCCACGCTCTGGCACACATGATGGACCCAAACTTTGTTTCATACCCTCACTGCCTTTCAGTGACACATCATTCCTGGGGTGCACCAGAAAGAGTGTGACCAGCATGTGGAGGGAGGTAATCCTCCCCCTCTGCTCTACGCTGGGGAGGCCCTAGGTCCAGTTCTGGGCTCCCCAGTTCAAGGACAGGGAACTGCTGGAGAGGGCACAGCAGAGGGCTACAAAGATGATGAGGGGCCTAGGACATCTCTCTGATGAGGAAAAGCTGAGGAACTTGGGTCTTTTTAGTCTGGAGAAGACTGAGCGGGGATCTGATCAACACCTATAAATACTTAAAGGGTTGGGGTCAGGAGGATGGGGCCAGTCTTTTTTCAGTGGTGCCTAGTGACAGGACAAGAAGTAACAGGCACAAACTTCTACATAAGAAGTTCCACCTAAACATGAGGAGGAACTTCTTTCCTGTGAGGGTGGCAGAGCCCCAGAAGAGGCTGCCTGGAGAGGTGGTGGAGTCTCCATCTCTGGAGATATTCAAACCCCCTGGACACGTTCCTGTAGGACCTGCTCTGGGTGACCCTGCTCTGGCAGGGAGGTTGGACTAGATGTTCTCCAGAGGTCCCTTCCAACCCCATATCATTCTGTGATTCCTGCCTCTCATGAGCTTTTTCCATCCTGTGTCTATATCTAAACTGCCTCCTCTGCTTTCTTCCATGCAGTAACCCTCCACCTTCAGCCCTTCTGTCCCAGGGAACATATCGCTTTCCTGTCTCCTTCAGCACCACTGTCCTTCCAATTAATCAAATCTCTCCATGTGAAAAACAACCCCAGTGCCAGGAAATCACGTAGCAAACCCAGCCACTTGCCTCCCTTCCGTGCTATGTTGCTTCATCCTGCCCTGATTCCTTTGTCTGCACGTATTGCCGCTCATCCCGTGTGACATTTCTGCTGTCCCCTGCAGGTCTCCCTTATGGCAGTGGATGAGATGCATCAGGATTTACCCATTCTGGAGAAGGATCTATACTGGAATGAGCCTGACCCCCAGCCACCCTACACCGCAGCCACCGCCGAGTACAAGCGCCCATCGTTCCTCGGCTCAACTTTTGATATCAGGTGAGCGCGGCCACAGGCTGTCAGAACAGTCCATGTTTACATCTCGGACCAGGTTTTGTGCAGGATATTGTGTTTGAAGAGTAAAAGGGAGCAGGAATATCTTTCTGCATAGTTTGTGAAATCGTGCTCCAAGATACTTTGAGGCTCATCCAAAGATAATGGCCGACATAAAATCACAGAATTGTCTATGTTGAAAGGGACCTTTAAGATCATCTAGTACAGCCATCAACCTAACTCTGATAAAAAAACATCACTAAACCATGTCTCTAAGCACTATGTCAACTCATCTTTTGAATACCTCCAGGGATGGTGCCTCAACCACTTCCCTGGGCAGCCCATTCCAAGGCTTAATAACCCTTTCCGTGTAAAAATTTTTCCTAATATCCAATCTGAACCTCCCCTGGCACAACTTGAGGCCATTTCCTCTTGTCCTATCACCTGTGACTGGGGAGAAGAGACCAACTTCCCCCCAGCTGCACCCTCCTTTCAGGGAGTTGTAGAGAGCAAGGTCTCCCCTCAGCCTCCTTTTCTCCAGGCTGAACACCCCCAGCTCCCTCAGCCTCTCCTCATAAGACTTGTTCTCCAGACCCCTCACCAGCTTCATTGCCCTTCTCTGGACCTGCTCCAGCACCTCAATGTCTTTTTTGTGGTGAGGGGCCCAAAACTGGACACAGCACTTGAGGTGGGGCCTCACCAGTGCCCAGTACTGGGGGGACAGTCATCTCTCGAGTCCTACTCACCGCGCTGTTCCTGATACAGGCCAAGATGCTGTTGGCCTTCTTGGCCATCTGGGCACACTCTTGGCTCACGTTCAGCCGATAGTTGACTAACACCCCCAGGTCCTTTTCAGCCAGGCAGCTCCAGCCACTCTGTCCCAAGCCTGTAGTGCTGCATGGGGTTGTTGTGACCCAAGTGCAGGACCTGGCACTTGGCCTTCTTGAACCTCATCCCATTGGCATCACCCATCGAAAATGATACCTCTGTCACCCTTCCCTCCACTGTGAGCATCCCTATGGTGAGGGACCTAACACATATATAATGGCAATACAAGAAGTGAGAAGCTTGTCACAGGCAGCAGCGCTCCCTGTGCTGCCAACCTCTCCACCAGCAACCACCTTCTTTTCGTAACCACATAACAGCCCGTTTTGCCTTTCCCCAGCATGCAGAAAGAAGAGATGGAGTTCCAGCCCTTGGAGCAAATTAAAGAGAATGAGGAGGCAAACCACTCCACACCATTGCTGGGACACCTGGGCCGCCTCCTTGGTGTCCAGTCACCGAGCTTCTCCAGGTCCTCTTCCCGGATGAACCTGCTGCGCAGGCGAGGAGAGCCCACATCCCCTTTCTCCCATTATACCTACCAAGACATAGGCAAGTCTGGAAGCCCTTGCAGCATCAACCAGCCAAGGGGAGACTCCGGCTCCCAGGAGCAGTGGGACAGCGAAGACAGAAAACTTAGGGAGTTTGATGCCTTCATGTCAACCCCATTTTACGAGAGACCTGGTTTCTACAGTGCTCCACAGACACCCATCAGCTCTATCCCCATGATCTTCCCTTCTAGACGCCAAGGCCGCAAGAAGCCTCCCGCGCTCTCCAGCATCGCTGCATGCTCGAATTCTCTTCGGGATGTCATAGTCAACTCCTCGCCTTCCAAGGTCAGCGATGTGTATAAAAGCCAGAGCTCCCTTGGCTCAGGTGCAAAGGAAACATTTGTTTGGCCAACAGACCGGGGCAAAGGTCCTGACTCGCTGTGTTTAACAGTAGAAGAAGAGCCTAGCCACTCTAACAGTAAAAGCAGAGAAGCTGCCACCACAGGGAGTCCAGGAGCTCAGTCCACAGCATCAAACAGCCCCAAATTCCCTTTCTTGGCAGAGTCCCCAGACCACGAGAAGCAGGGTAGCTTCAAGAGTCTGAAGAGCTTGAAAGCTTCCCACCCACCCTGGCTAAACCTGGAGAACACAGCATCAGCAACCCCCAATTCAGAGCATTCAAGTGCCTTTCACACCCCCAGTAACAAAACCCCCGGAGGCAGCACCTCCCTCTGCTTCTCATTCACTCCTGTGACATCTCCAGTGCTGAAGAGATCCCACATGGGGAACATAGGCCCTGATGCTCACACCATGAGTTTAGAAGACGCAGCCAGTGCTCCAGATCAGCACCCAGTAGAGGTTTCCAGGACCACGAGAGATACTGGAAACGGAAGCACAAACACTCCTCCTACAAAAGAGCCAAGACGAGCAGAGAGTCCATCCCCCAATGACTCTGGCATCTCTCTAGCCGAAGGTGACTACGTGGGACTGATGGAGGTGATCATGGAGACCAGCGAAAGCACATGTGAAGAGCAGCTAGATCAGTACAGCTAGAGGAGACCAAGAGAGACACACAGTTGGGTTGAGATACCTGCCATACTAGTGATATGGCAGTATCTGTACACCTGGCCACACTGGCAACCACCCAGCAAGAAGGGCAGGGCAGCCAAACCTCCTTCTGCTGGACCACATAGCCCAACCTAGGCTAAAGCCAGCCCTGATGACACACTGACCTCAGGTACAGCAGCAGGCACAACTTTAGTATTGCAACAATAACAAACCAAACAAAATCCCCCTTTTTTTTTTGTTGTAGGAAAAGGTGCAGTATCTTCGGCTTGAAGAACCTGGAGTGCAGGTGTAGCACAAAACAGAACAAGAATATAGTTAATAATGATACTTCCCCCCCCCCTCCTTATCACTGCAAGGATTGGAACTTGAGCTTTATGTTAACATTCATCACAAGACCCATTACAAGTCTCAGGCAGGACTTGAACTACTGTCAAGATACTCCAGGAAAAGGAAGGGACAGAAGCAAGTCACATCATTTGTGACACAGACCCACAGTGCTTCTTGAAGCCATGCCTGACTGAGGTTTTCCAGTCCTGGAAAAAGTAATGGGATAAGGCAGGGCAAGTGGCTACTAGAACAGGTGGCCGCAGCCAATGGCGTTGGCCCAGCACATTGCTTCCACATCACACTTGCCACTGATGTGACAGCACTCAGAGAATTTATCTGGATGGTAGCAGACACCGTAGAGCTGAGGTTTTTACTGTCTTCCCTAAGAAAATAAAAGCAAGGCTGAAGTCTGGGACCACCCGTTTCATTTCCTCATTTTAGTTTCCACCCAACAATAGGAATTTAGAGAAACCACACGAGTTTTCCTACTTCTGTCTCCAGAAACAGCTGCAAATCTCCCGTATCACAAGGGGGGCACGTGACAAACTTGAGTAATGCCATTCATTAAGACAGGCACAACAATTAGGCAGGCACTAACCCTCCCTTCAGTAGCCTCATCTAAATTCACAGCCACCAGTTCAGGAAGTTTAGAACCTCAAACCTTCCTTTCCTTGCGCATTCATCACAGCCACAGCTTAGGTGGCAAAGGCATTTAAAACACAACTTTAGTCACTGTAGCAATTCCTGCAGTCGATCCCACTGGATTGGAAAAAAAAGAAGTCATTTCTATAAAAAGACCCAGTAAGTAAAACCTGACCCCTCTTAATATTACTCCTTCATTCAAGCCCAACTTCAGAGGGCTGCCACAACAGATGGAGCACAATCTGTTCAGGCCTCTCGCTCCCGAGAGAAACAGAAAAAGCCAATTTGAACCAAGTCACTTTATTGGATGGAGGGCAATACACAAAACACAAGAGAAAATAGGGGTGATATTTGGTACAGAGTATGAGAACTGTTTATCTAAATAGCTGAAGATGCATGCATGGCTGGACAGTAAGTAGGAGTCCCACTGAAACCCACAGGGTGGCTCCTGGCAAGACTTCAGCTCTCATTGTCACTGTCCCCGAGGGTGTGCTTGTCAAAGAGGTACTCTGCCATCCCATATTTTGGTGCCCCCATCTTCCGTAGGTTGGTCACATGGTCACCCAGCTCTTTGATGGATTTCACCTGTTCATCCAGGTAATGAGTCTCAATGAAGTCACACAACTGAAAGGGAGACAAAAGAGTTTAAAATTTAGGCCCAGACACAGCTTATCCTGCTGAAGCAGCATCTGAAATCCTACCAATCCTCCCTAGGATTAAGGAGAAGACACAGAATGACAATTTTAAAGCTGCAGAAGATGCCCAAGAGGAAGAAGCCTTTAGTTTTGCCTCAGCAACGCCAGAACAAGACAGAGTGGGGCAGGCTTATCTAGAAACATTCGCTCTAGAACTTTGTAGGACAGTGTCAGATCAAGAAGCCTCCCCTCTTCCTCACTACAGAGAGCAATAGGCAAGTTCCTAAACAGATTTAGAAGCCCCCACTGCACAGCACTTGAGGATTTACACCTGCAGAATGGTCCAGTTAAATTCTTGGGTTTTTTGTTGTTTCTAAGAAGTCCCTTTAACTTATGCAGGACACTTCCAAGAGTACTTTGATTCAGACAGCTGTTAATCCCTTTCTGATGGTAACAGGCCTCAATCCAGCTTTGTCAGTAACTTCTATCTGTGATAAAACCTGTATTTTCACCATCTTCTGAAGTGTCAGGGCTTTTAACATTCCAAAGTGACTGTCAAAGTTTTATAACAGCCTTACAGACATCCAGTGGTTTAAAGAACTCATCCCTCACAGAAATGAGCCTTCTTCATAGAGGTTAATACACGTCTTCTCTTCAGAATGCTGTTCTTTGTTCCCAAAAACAACATAAGGGTTTGAACAAAGTGATGCACCCGCTGTTCTGTAAGGCAGGCCCCAGCCACCCTCACACACTGCAACTGGTCCTCCTGGAGAAAGATGGCAATAATCCTACCCAACGGCTAAACTAAGGTACAGGCTGACACCTGGGCTTTTTCGTTTGGAAAGGCTACAACACCACCTCACACCCTTTTTTTCACCTTTAGGGACAGCAGGGACACACAACTCACCCCTAAACCCAGTTACACATACAAGTGTCTAACTTCCTCAGCTTCAGCATCTACTTACGTGTGGGTCATTCTTTTCAGTTGCCAATTTGTGCAGTTCTAACAGTGACTGGTTCACATTCTTCTCCAGGTGCAGGGCACACTCCATTGCAGTCAGTCCATTCTCCCAGTCATCACGATCTGGCTTCTAGAAGGGGAAAGCACACAACCATGTTTTCCTCTAAGCACCAACAGACCATTAAGGAGCAAAGTCTTTTAGATCAGTCTCAAAACCTGTTTAGACCAAGTTCATGCATTTAGTTATATTCAAAAACTTGGTGGACACATAGAGCACTTCAAACAGAACTGAATGCATGCTCCAAGTCCCAGACCTGTCCCCATCCCCTCAGTTCCCCTCATGTCATGTCCTCTGAGCTCTCGCATGCAAGACAGCTACTTGTTCTACTTCTCCCTCACACTCACTTTGTTTGCCATTTTCCACTTGAAGAGTTGTCCTGCTTTAAACTGTCCCTACAACATTGCTTACTTTCTGCTGTTTTGAAGAATCTAATTAAAGTGACTTCAAGAAAACTGCTATGAAATCTGCTTGTTATGGCTCACTGCAAATCGGAAACTTGAGATTTCCTGTTCCCATGGCAAGCAGGTCAAGAGTTCTCTACAAAATGGTGCAGAGAACAGAGAGGGTTCTCTTTAAATTTAAGGTAGATGAATCACTTGTGTTCTGGCTACCCTCACCCCACAGCAAACCACCTAGTGTTAAGCATCCTCTTCTTATCAGGAAGTACTTTCGATTAGTCGATGAGCACAAATTATCAAATTACTACGCATCTCTAGACTGTGGGCAAAGTGCCACACACAGATCGCAGCAATGCAGTACGCTTATCTATTGTCAGCTGCTCCTCCTGCCAGGAGAGGACACACAGGGAAATTCATCCCCTTCCAGCCTGAAGACAGGACAACCCACAGTTCCACTCCTCACCTTGATGTCCTGCAAGAAGATGCGTCCGCCCCTCTGATTCTGTAGCTTCATCAGTTTCTCAGCATGCTCACGTTCCTCATGGGACTGATGCAGGAAGTACTTGGCAAAGTTTTTCAGAGCAACATCATCCCGATCAAAATAGTAGGACTGCAAAATAAGAATTCATATGTTCAAAACCCCAAGCCTGACTCCAGCAGTCACACAAAGCCAAGTCCGTGCTGTGACTTCAGCTATGTCCCCTATCAGCCCTACTTCAAGATGGCTGGAGTCCAAGCTAAGGCTAACAGTAGCACTGGCAACAGCAAGGCAGTGTCGCAAAACTCTCTCCTTAGTAGCAAGTTAGGTTTTCCTGATTAGGATTAAATTTTAACCTGTATCCCTACCATGAACACAAATAAATGGTATTTGTAGTTCAGTTCTGAAGATACAAAAGACCCCACAGATATCTGTTCTTCTGAGCACCATTCAAATCCTTTAAACACAGCAGACTTTAAAAGCCTTTCTTTAAAGGAGAAATCTTCCCTGCTCCCTTTGTTTGCCTGAGTTTGTTTACAATAATCACAGTCAAGGTTCTGACTTGCAACATCAGTTAAGGGTAGCCAAGAACTTTAAGTACTCTTGCAATAAAGCTCCCATGCTTCCCTAGGCTTATCAGGGACTAGACTAAGAGGTACACTTTCTACTTTTGGGAAAAAAATTAGCACCACATTTAAAAGACAAAAGGTAAGTTGAACTAAAATACATATTCAACAGCAAATACAAGGTCATTTATTTGAAAGCCTTAAAAAAACCTGTAACAGCAGTTAGAAGCCATCACACAGCTTGTTTGTTCTTTGGTCAGAGCCATTAGGCAGAACTCAATGGAAGGCTTTGTACCAACTGCCAGTTATTCACCAGACAAACTGCTACTGAATTCTCTGCTCTTAAATCAGCAGCTTGGAGGTTTCAAGGTAAGACACTGGCGCTTGTGTACCACTATCACCCACCAACGTAATTACATTCAGCACGTAGCTGAGGTTCAGGCCACCACAGTGACACAGAAGCAAGCTGTGAAGTTCTACACCTAAATGCCACAACATACTACGGTGTCACTTGAAAGTCTCAAGTTACCAGCACGCCTAAAACACCAAGATTGCCGCACAGAGGTCAAAGCTGCTTGTTTGGACCAAAGTTACTCATCTCAGCTATGGCTAAAATGGGAGCCTCATGCCAAGTCAGACATGTAAGCACAGCGCCAAGGAAACCACGGGTTCCTACCAATTCACTTCGAAAACCATAAACGAAAAACCTTGCCTCAAGAGACAAGAACGCCTGTGGGAAAGGTGCCAATCGTTTCGTTAGTCAACTCCTGCTATCCAGCCCAGCCCCAAGGGCAGAGCCGCTTGGAAGCTGCTGAGCTGTGCTGATAACAAGTCCGCCAAGGGCAACGGACAGAGAGCGGTTAACGTGTAACTCAAGTTCGCCACCCAGATAAAGGAAAACACCTAAAGAAAACAAGCGGCCTCCCCACCCCCAGGGGAAGGCCAAGAACGCCCCAAAGGCGGGGGGGAGGAGAGGGGGAGGAGCGGGGCTGCGCCTTCAGGCACCTCCCCGGCTCTCGGGA
>JAHREE010145982.1:0-10845 GCA_033628505.1 Tringa tobata | reverse complement strand
TGCAACCTGCTCTAGGTGGACTGGCTTTGGCAGGGGCGGTTGGATTAGATGATCTCCAGAGGTGCCTTCACCCCATATGATTCTATGATTCTATGATTCTAAGACAGTCCTCTGATCCATGTGGGATTGTTTTGAGACTTTGTGATAAGTCAAAAAGAAAGCTGGGGTTTTGTGGGTTTTTTCTTCTTTTTTTTTTTTTTTTAAGAAATAGACTAGAACACGATTAATAGAACAGTACAGAATACTGAATGGACCTAATCTGTAACGAAATATTTAACTATTTAAAATATAATTAATTCAAATCCCTAATTTCTTGTTTTATTAAACTTGCCTACAGCACAGAAGTAACACAAAAGCTGAAATGGATGACAGGGAGCTGCGAACAGTTACTGCAGTGCCTCAGGTGGATGTTAGACATCCCGAAAGAAAAGTAGCCTCTTGTGATTAGGTCAGCTCTTAAAGCTTTGAATGTTTGCTTGTTGCTGTGAGTGGGTTTTTTTGTTTTCTTTATTTCATGTTGAAAAGAGTACTGAAAAGTCAAATCATGGAGCTGCCCCTCCATTTTCCTTTGAGCTGAATAGATGTGTCATATATACCTCTATTACAGTAATGATAATTTTCTAACCTCTGTAGTTTTGCTGTTTAGATTTTCCTCTCCATTTCAATTTGAGGAAATGATAGTTGGGTTTTTTTAAATCTGATTTTTACAGTGGGAGTTGATAAAAAAATCTTTCAGTTTCTTTATATATCTCATAATGATTTCAGAAAATCAACACAAATATGACACATATATGTATCATCACTGGCACATCAGATAGCGGGTGCTAATTACATGTTCCTTCATCTATTTTAACTGATGGAAAGATTCTACACTGTGATTCATGGAGCTAATCTCTCCTCTGATATTTCTCATGTATTACACTAACTGTAAGTTCAAAGCAGTAGAATTGACCTTGTAGATCTAAAAATAATTTCCCTTGAATAGAAAAAGGAAAAGAAGAAATCATATTCTTTCTGAAGTTAGGACATTGGAGAGGATTTGTCCTGAGATCCAGGAAAACTATAAAAATGAGAAAAGGACAGACTATCTCTGAGGACAATAGTAGTATTTTATCTACTGGCAGAAGATTGCATTTTAAATAAAATAACACCACTAAGGAACTATAGAAACATAGAATGAAGTATAGACCAAACATACAACAAAAGTAAGCATTTTAGAGCTCAAATTTTAGCTGTTAAGTTGAATAAATCACTAGATTTAGTAAAGAAAATGGACACCTAAGAGTTACCTGATCCTAATCAAGGCATTTATCACAGGGCTAAGAGAGGAAAGGACATATATTAATGGCAAAATCTGCAGGCATACAGAACAGAAAGACACCTGGAGTCAATATGTTCTTTATGCAACTTCTAAGAGCTCACAGAAAGTGCTAAAAATAGTGATGCTCAAAAGTCATCCATCTTAAAATCATTGGTGTCTGTCTTCAGAAGATTACCTAGTCTGAAAGATAGCTCAGAATTCACTGACCAGGAGAGGTTACAATGGTGAGAACATGTTCTTATACTTTTAGGCAATGTCACTTTGAGGTAATGGTCACTGAGCAGTAGTAACTCTTCTTGAACAGCCTTCCTGCCCACAGCTGTGCTTTTATTCATTCTCATTAGCCCAAAGACCAGAAATGTCCTTACTGAAAAGGTGTCTAAATTTATTAGCAGACTGAAAATCTGGAAAGGTTTCATGAGAGCAACCTCTAGTTTGTACACCCCATTACCGTCCAGGTAGAAAAAAAGACTACTGAACTACTTAACCGTATCAGTGGTGAGGCTCTTTGAAACAAATATAAAAACGTCACTCTAGGCAACCAGCAAATTGTAAAGTTAAAAACACTCACAACTGCATTGTGTTGGGAGGTAAAGTCCAGGACAACTGGAAGAATATCTAAGAACACATTTTTAGGTGCCAATTTAAGTGCAAAAGCATTTCTCTGGCTGCATCCTATTAGCTTTGCAGTGGTTTATTTTCACATTACATTATCTTTCACTGTGTTTCTGTTTGAAAAGAGATGATTACTGATGACAATGGTTAGAAGATCCTGTGAATGATGCACTGAGTTTTTCACATGCAACGTATTTTATTCACAGTTTAAAAATAAATACTTGTTAAGATTTAGTGGTAATGAGAATTACTATAATTGCTCTGTAATACTCAACACACTTTTGTTGCTTAGCATTGCATCTGACAAATATTTTTTGATACTACACATAAAAATCAGTGTTGGAGTAACAATTTGGCTGTTCTTGTATTCATGTTAGCTGTGGTTATGAGTGCCTTCCCTTGTTGTCTCTTTGACCTCCTTATTTTATTTTTTAAGGGAAAAATTAAAAAAATGCATAGAATTTTCAGTCATAGATTATACATACTAAGTAATAACATTATTCTAAAATATATTTTGTTCAGAATGTATATTTTTACCCTATATATTTACATTACAGAAAAAGAAGTTATCGATCATGTTCAGACTTCTCAGAAATACAAATGAGACTTCAATTAAAGAAATTATGGCACTATAAGAATCAATTCTGCATGACTCATTTTAATAAGATGGTATTTTACATGTCTAAGCACTATCATGTATTTCTTTTTTATCATATTTTCATCTATTTTACTGTTGACCCATGAACTGAATTCCCAATAATGTCAATATGAAAATAACTCAGATCTTCATAACTGTAAAAAGAGTTTCAAATATAGCATAATTATCTATAAATATATACAACTATTTGTATATAAAAATAGAGTATACAAATACATGAATGTATCTGTATATAAATATAATTATCTGTAGCTAACTACTTTAGCAATAAAACAATGGTGGAATTAATAGGAGTTTATTGTACACTAATTATTCTTAGAAATGCAGCAATTCAATATAAAGGTAAACTAATGTGGAAATAAAAGACTTGTATTTTTAAAGGTACATAGCCAAATACAATGGATATAGCTGGTGTAAGAGTTAAATTGAAATACTGCTATAAGGTTGCAGGAGTCTGCTTGCAATAAGAGCAAAGTAATATCTTCATTCAACTTCTTAATAATCAATTGTGTTATTTTACTACCATACTTCTACTCTGTGTATATCAGAATATCTGGGAGAATGAAACTTATTTACACAAGTATATGGTTAAATAGCCACTTCCCACCTTATAGAAGAACATGAAGATTAAAATTTGTACAAGGAACTTGTATGTGAATTATGAAATATAACTGAAAGAGTATCACTAGACAAAGATTAATGCAATATCAAGACCGCACTGCAAAATTCCCAGTGGTTTAAATCTGGTGAGAAAGTTGTGCCCATACGTCAAAACCTATTGTAAGCTTTTCCAAATATACTAACTCGAAACCTGAAACAGTTTACTATTTAATTTCTGGGAATAAAGCAGAATCTCATTTTAAAAGGGTACAAAGTTTCTAATTCCATTCAGAAATATTTGATGATATATCATGTCATGTAGGCATGAGGCACGGCAAAATTCATTTAAATATACATTATGACTTCATAGATCTGTGAAGAGGAACTTTTATACATATTCCCTAGTTTCAGGCCATAGTCAATGGACTGTTGTGAACCTGATGACAGCTGATACAAATCTCATGAAGTTCAACAAGACTCATGAGTTCAACAAGACTCATGAGTTCAACAAGACCTGAGTTGGGGCAACCCCCAGTATCAATACAGGATGGGGGATGGAGGGACTGAGAGTATCCCTGCCAAGAAGGACTTGTGGGTACTGGTGGATGAAAAATGCAACATGAGCCAGCATTATGCGCTTACAGCCCAGAAAGCCAATTGTATCCTGGGTTGCATTAAAAGATGCATGGATGTCATGTCTGCTAATTGGTGACACCCCACCTGGAGCATTGATTCCAGCCCTGGGGTCTCTGGCACAGGAAAGACATGGAGCTGTTGGAGCAGGTGCAGATGAAGGCCACAAAAAACAGAAAAGGGCTGGACCACCACTCCTGTGAGAAAAGATTGAGAGAGTTGGGGTTGTTCAGCTTGCAGAAGAGAAGGCTCTTCTTGCAGCCTTTCACTACTTAAAAGGGTGCTTGTAAGAAAGATGGAGATGTTACCGAACCCTGTAGTGACAGGACAATGGGCAACAGTTTTAAACTGAAAGAGGGTAGGTTTAAACAACACAAGGAAGAAATTATTTTCAATGAGGATGGTGAGACACTGGAACAGGTTGCCCAGAGAAGTTGTGTGCATGCCCCATGCCTGAAAGTGTTCAACGCCAGGCTGAATGGGGTTTTGAGCAATCTGGTCTACTGGAAGGTGTCACTGCCCATGGCAGGGACGTTGGAACTTGATGATCTTTAAAGATCCCTTCCAACCCAAACCATCGTATGATTATACTTTATTATTATATAATTCTATAACCTTCCCTTCTATCTATGAGGTTCATTTTTTTTTTAAATTATGGATTTTTTTGTATTGCATTTTAAAACTTGGCTTTGAGGCCTTAAGATAAGAGAAAAGAGAGAAGATTAACAGTTTATTCTAAGAAGGAAATCCCTACTCTAGTAAAAGGCTTAGACTGATCAATAAAAAATGACAAAAGTAATTAGAAATAATTAATTAAAAGAGAATGAGAACAGAAACAGAAATATATCTGAGACAGTCTTATAGGGCAGACCTAAAACCAAAATGCAGACAGCAAAATGTGGGTGTCCAAATGCAGGTATCCTAATGTAAATCAAATACATGAACTCTGAAAGTTTGTCTGATAGCTATTTAGTTTAGCTTCCTAACCATAGCTGTTTGTTAATATTTGTGATATTCTAGGGTATTTGAGTTATCCACATGTGCATCTCAGAGCAGAACAGGGCATATATGATATGAGCAATCTGTTCAGCATGCTGATAACATTTAAGATCCTCAAGAGAACCTGTAAAAATCAGAAGTATCTCACAGAGAAATGGAAGACCTTTTTTTTGATCACTTTCCATTTTTCTAAATGTTTTCTGTTTGACATTTAGTCAACATTAGTCTTCATTATATCTCCAAGTGTTGACACCAAATCAAAGCTGCTGCAGTTATGTGTCCCTGAAGAAAAAATATGACTCCATTAAATTGTTCTATTGTTCCTGAAGGTGAACATAAATTCCATAAAAACAGGGATGTAGCAACTGTTTGTTCAATTTGAGATAAGTTTGTACTTGTATCTTTTTCATGTTGATGTCACTTCTCTCTAATAACGAAAATGAAACATAAACATAACACTTGTACTACATATTGTCAGTTCAAAGTGTTGACATCCCATCAAAATCATTACAAAGAAAAACTCTGATTTCTTTGGGCTAATATTTGAAAATTATCTAAGGCAAATGAGAATAGGAAGAGCAGGGGACAGCATCTTTTGTTCCTAGTGCTGGATTTCAGTGTCAGAATTAAGGAGTTTTTGGTTAATTCAGTCTGATTTTACCACATGGGAAGTGTGCTGTCTTTTTGTTCATATTACATAATCCCTTTCTAGGGAATTTTCAAGTTACGTAAAAGACATATTTATTAATATTCAGACTCTCAGTTACTCTGTGGACTCTCTGTTACTGTATTTCTCAAAGTCTTAAAGACAAACAGTGCACCAAAAAAGTTGAGTGTGTTTAGAGAAAGAAAAAAAAAAAAAAGCTTTCTTATTTTATTATAGTGTATGGCAAGTTTAAACCGCACAGAAAGAAGCTGATCTATCGGTTAAGAACTCACCACTCAATGTCAATGTTGACCACATTAATTAGAGTGGTAATTTTTTTTTAACCAGACGCTGTTTCAGGAACTCTTCGGAGTTTGGGGAAATGCAAACACAGAGAGACACCTTTGTACTTTTGGCTGCTTTCCTGATAAATGATTCAGTAATATCTTTGAGTATTATGCAAGCACTGAAATTTGGAAAACTTGGATTCTCATTCAACTCTAGATCTGAATTTTCATTTTAGATATCTAACAAAACATGAGCAAACATGAAAAAGATGAAAAAGGTGAGTAGTTGGGTTTTTTTTAAGAAATATTATTTTTCAAACTTTCTGCTTTAAACATAGAAATCCTGTTGACTTATATGTGTATTTTTCCAAGAGCCTTTATACTTAATGTCAGAATGTTTCTTCTGGGAACTGCATGTACAGCTGTTAATAGCAATGTTCTTTATCCATTGCTTGTACTATTGCCTGAGTGAATATTACTTGCTAAGAGCAGATAAAAATGAAATGGTCATAGTGGTGCTTTTCATTAGAACGCAACAAATCATAGACTTGTTCAGTAAATACTTGATGCGTTAGCCAAATTCCAGTTACTTTCTGAGTCATGTTTTCACTGCCTCTTAAAATGAGACGGCTGATGTGACACTGAGGATACAGAGGGCATTCAGACCCGAAAAAGAGATTCCAAACAACATAGATGAGAAGTGTCTCAAAATATTTGCCAAGCACAATTGCTCTTTCGAACCCTGATCACAAAATACCCAGTCACTCTCCAGCTGTGGATGACAAGACTGAACCTAGCATAGGGTAACTTTGCTTGCTTCTTATTACATTACATAGTATACTTCTGACTTTTTACCAAAATCAAAATATTACATCTTGAGATAAGACTGTAACTTGCTGGTCAGGCAGATAATTTTTTATCACTAAAGATCTTTACATACATCAGTACTTCCAATTGGGACAAATTGTAATGTCACTTCTTAATTTAAAATTGGTGGGATTTTTTTTCCCTACGTTTTGGATAAGGTAATGAGGCAGTTCTTTTTGTATGCGTTTAAGTATCCTTGAAGGCATTAGTTTCTCTACATTTCACAAATGTAATTGATGATATATGGGTTCTTTTTATTGTGAATAAAGAGGAAATTAATCTTATAAAATCAATATTTAGAGTTCATCAAAATTATCTGTTTCTTTCAAGTGCAGATTTATACCAAACTGCTTTAGTAGTTGTTTAGATTTAGGTGGTTTGTTTTGGTTTTGCTTTGTTTTTCCCCCCAATATATAAGATTGATGAATATATAGCTGCCTAAATGTGTAATGCAGTGGTTTAGCCCATGGCTAGTGGTCTATATGCAGTCTGGCATACCTAACTAGAAAGAACAGAAAGTAAAATTCTGTGAATATTTGAAAGTTTTTTCCATAGTTCAAAAGATATACAGAAACAAATGTTGTGGGATGGGGTGTTGAGTTTTCCTTTTTCCCTTCTCTTTCCCTTCCCCTCCCCTCCCTTTCCCCTCCCTTTCCCTTTCCCTTTCCCCCTCCCTTTCCCTTTCCCTTTCCCTTTCCCTTTCCCTTTCCCTTTCCCTTTCCCTCTCCCCTCTCCTCTGCTCTCCTCTCTTCTCCCCTTCTCTTCTTCTTTTCACAGACCTACACACTTTCCTGGGAAATAGTTTAGGGTGGATAAGATATTTTCCTACCTAAACAATATCGCCATTTTCATTCCTTGCCACATTTCTGTGTACACAGATACACATTGCAGAAACACTAATAAATAACACACTCCTCTCTGTACCATTGTGATTCAGGATTTCCAGTGTATCATCCAGTTAAATCACCCATCATCATCATCACCAACCATTTGTAATCTGAGTACCATTTCTATTTCTACAGGGAACTAAAATACCATGTTCACTTAAATTTTATGATATCTTGGTATGATAGAATAACTGAATGAAAAGGAAATTAAGGAAACTACCATCAACACAGAGAAATGCCAATAAGCACATTTTTGCATCAAACATTGTAAAAAACTACTCTGAATGAAAATAAAACCTATTATTTCATTCTAATTGTCATATATATGTTTCTGGAAACTGGTATGTTTTGAGGTAAAATGTAGTAATTCTGAAATACATGAATTACTGGTGTTCACATTATTTTTATATTTATTTGAAGGAATTGCTTCACCTCTATTTTTTTTTAGAGGAAGAAGTTTTTTTTTTGGCCTTTTTTCTCTTGAAAATAAGAACAATAGCTTCCTGCTGAGTGTCAATACAAACAGCATATTTATTTTTTTCAAACTCTAAGTTCAAAAAGGACCCAAAGGGAGAGCTATGTAGAAAGCACAGTATACAATCTTGCAAGAGACCAGCTACAGCTTGTCAAACGACTTTGACAAGAATTATATTTAGAATCAATTTTGACTATTTCTTTCCATCTTCATCTTTTTATACTGAAAATATTTGAATAAACATAGGGTTCATTTCTAAAAAGCTTTCTCGTTTGCTTTATTATACCCCCAGCTAGTCATAATGATCTGTTTGTAATACTACAACTGGCTGAGGATTAAATGGCTTTGATGCCACAGCACAGGTTATTACTTCAGTTCATATACCATCATTGAGAACTGTTAAATAGAAAAAAAACTTTTGCTTTCATGAAAATGTTGTTACCATTTGAAATTCAGTGGGAAGATGGACAAAAACACAGAAAAAGTTAAGAACGGTGAATTCGCATTCTCTAGAGCATTACTTTGCGGTTACTTATAAGAAGATTTTAAAGTTTGAAATATACTTCTCCTTTGCTCCTTTTGTTAATAGAACATCTCATCTTTTTTCCTTCCGAAATACAGATGATTTCTACATAGGACATTTTCCTCAACTTCAGTGAAATTTGTAGATGGGACCACCTGATCTCTTTTGCTCTCAGAGCTGAACTTGGTCTAAAGCATTTATTTCTCTCAAAAAAAAAAAAAAAAATCACCAAAGCAAATTAGGCATGCAAGTTGTGTGGAGATAATTAAGTTCTCAGTTTGGGACACAGAACAGCTAGAGTGCTAAACTGACACAGTAGTTCTAAATTTTTTGTCACAAAAGTTCAATAACAATTTTCCTTGACTTTTTAGTGCAATAATAGCAGAGATATTTGTTGCTGGAAGGGGATGTGAGAGAAAATTTAGGCTAAAACCCATTTTCCTCTCCAGAAAACATATAGCAGAAATCTGACTGTGACTCAGGAAAGTGTCTAAAAGAGCGCCCATGAACATCTCCGCTAGATGGAATTGCACAATCTGAGATTTCTTAGTATCAGACACTTGAAAAGGTGTTATGGAAAATAGTGAATTGTACCCTAACTGAATGTGCTTCATTTAAAATATAGTTTTGTGACTTCACCACCTTTACAGGAAAGTCCAGATTCTTGTAGATTTGCTTATAGAGAAGGATAAAGAGGTACTTAATACCTGCAGTGATGTTTAACCCTCACTGTTTGCATTGGAGTTTGAACGTTTTCTTATGAACTAACGCTTCTATTTCTGATATACTTGGTGCTGTTTTGCAATTGTCCATAATTATTTTTCACTTTCTCATCGTGTCATCATTGTAAATTCTTTCAGGTTAATTCCTTTTTTTCCTCTGTGTGCTAATATTGGATGGCCACACTCAAAGGCTTGTGGTCAACGGCTCAATGTCCAAGTGGCAGCCAGTGATGAGTGGTATTCCTCAGGGGTCAGTACTGGCACCAGTGTTGTTTAACATCTTTGTTGAAGACATGGACAGTGGGACAGAGTGCACCCTCAGCAAGTTTGCCGATGGCACCAAGGTGTGTGGAGCGGTTGACATGCTGGAGGAAAGGGATGCCATCCAGACGGACCTGGACAAGCTCGAGAGGTGGGCTCATGCAAACCTCATGAAGTCCAACCAAGCCAAGTGCACGGTCCTGCACCTGGGACGTGGCAATCCCAAGCAGAAATACAGGTTGGGTGGAGAATGGCTGGAGAGCAGTCCTGAGGAGAAGCACTTGGGAATGCTCGTGGATGAGAAGCTCAACATGAGCCAGCAGTGCACACTGGCAGCCCAGAAAGCCAACCACATCCTCGGCTGCATCAAAAGAAGCGTGGCCAGCAAGTCATGTGAAATGATTCTGCCCCTCTACTCTGCACTTGTGAGACCCCACCTGGAGTACTGTGTCCAGCTTTGGAGTCCTCAACACAGGAAGGACATGGACCTGTTGCAATGGGTCCAGCAGAGGGCCACTAAAATGATCAGAGGGGCTGGAGCACCTTTCCTATGAAGACAGGCTGAGACAGCTGCTGTTTAGTAGCAGACTAGGGTGTTCCCCGAGTACCCAGACACCTGAGCCAGCAGATAAGGGCAGGGAGCAGAATGATGCCCCTGTAATCCAAAGGGAAGCGGTGAGGAACCTGCTCCAGCACCTAGACACAAACAAGTCTATGAGCCCAGATGGGATTCACCTGAGGGTACTGAGGGAGCTGGTGGAAGTGCTTGCAGAGCCACTTTCCATCATTTACCAGCAGTCCTGACAAACTGGGGAGGTTCCAACTGACTGGTGTCTAGCAAATGTGACGCCCATCCACAAGAAGGGTCGGAAGGATAATCCAGGGAACTACAGGCCTGTCAGTCTGACCTCGGTGCCTGGGAAGGTCATGGAACAGATCATCCTGAATGTCATTATGCAGCGCATGAAGGACGCCCAGGTGATCTGGCCCAGCCAGCATGGGTTCATGAGCGGGAGGTTCTGCTTGACAAACCTGATCTCCTTCTATGACAAAGTGACCCGCTTGGTGGATGAAGGAAAGACTGCGGATGTTGTTTACCTGGACTTTAGCAAGGCGTTTGATACAGTCTCCCACAGTATCCTCCCGGAGAAACTGGCTGCCCATGGCTTAGATGGGAATACTCTCCACTGGGTTAAAAACTGGCTGGAGGGCCAGGCCCAGAGAGTGGTGGTGAATGGAGTCAAATCCAGTTGGCAGCCAGTCACGAGTGGTGTCCCACAGGGCTCGGTACTGGGACCCGTTCCCTTTAATATCTTTATCAATGATCTGGACGAGGGGATTGAGTGCACCC
>JAHREE010145978.1:0-11417 GCA_033628505.1 Tringa tobata | reverse complement strand
GGGATTGCTCTCCTCGGGCCGTGTGTGGCACCATGAGGGATGCAGGGCTGGTACCCAGCTCGTCTGGAGCACGAAGGGCTGAGCTGGTGTCTCCCTTCTCTCTTTCAGATTCCAAAGGATCCTTGGAGCCGCACAAACCGGGTAAGCGCCCAGCAGAAACCGCAGCTTTAACCCATCTCCTCAACACCAGCAATTAAAGTCCCCGAAGAGAGGGGACTAATAATGGCCATGAAGGGTAAAGAGCACTTTTGGGGTGTCTGCAAGGCGGTGCGTGGCTGCAAGACTTGGAAAATGGTCTCTGGCAGTGCACCCCTGGGTACTTCTGCAGGCAAGTGCTCAACAGGGACATTGAGACCCACTTGTGCTTCTGGCTTTTGCCTGAAATTTTGGACGAATGGTTGTGAGCACTGTGACCTTGTTGTCATCTTGCTGTAGCTGCACGGTGTAGGGGGTCCAGGCCCTGCCTCCCCTACCTGGTGGCTGCAGGCAAGAGGATGCTTGAAAGAAGTAAAGTAAAAAGGCCAATTGCTCACGTGTGCATCTTCTCTTCCAGTGAAAAGCAAGAAGAAACGGGAGCTGAGGATAACATGTGTCCCCATCAAACAGCCCGTTGCCAACACAACGTAAGTGTCTCCGTTCCTCTCTGGTTCTCTGGAGCTGGATTCAACACCGTGTCAAGGGGAATGGCCTGTGTAGACTTTACAGGATCAGGGATAGTTCATTTTTTCCCTTAAGCTCTGGCTTGCAGGTGGTGAGCAGGAGTTGCACACGTATGCACATGTGAATGCATACATGTACACAGTGTATATGTATGCATGCACATAAGGCCATATGTTTGACCTTAAATGGCTGAAAGGCAAAGGCTAAGAGACTGCTGGGAGACTTTCTTCAGTCTTCCTGCCATGTCTGTGCCAGTGCCAATGGGTGAAGACACAGTAGAGAGGGAAAATCTGTCCAAGAGAAGAAGAGGGAAAAGTTTTTAATGCGGGGGAAGAGAATAGGTAGTGGCAGCTTGGCCATGGCAGGGACATGATGGTTGGGGATGTTCTGCATGGCAGGACATCCTCCCCCTGACCCGTGTGTTGGGGCTAGTTTGAGTTGTTGACATGGATGTCTTGCATTGCTGTGCCACACACCGCCTGGTGTCGGGGGCTGGTGCCCAGCTGTATCTCAGGGCACTGGAATTTCTCTCTGCCCTGTTTGTTTTGTGCAGCTGATGCTTGTTATGCCCAGGGCAGTGGCACTTGGTTTGACAGAGAGCAGACGGCTTAAATTCCTCTTCCATGGTGCTCTTCCAAAACGCCTTGGGCCCCATCTCCACGGCTGAGCCTTGTTTTGCTCCAGAAACCCTTTCTAGACACCCAGGAGAGGAGTGAAATCCCTGAAGGGGAAATACCACTACCAAAACCCCCAGGTAGATAGGGCAGATCTGTCAGAGGGGGAGCCGGGGGAACTCCCCCATTAATGCAGTGCACGCACACACCGAGCCCTGCCTGCAACAGCCACCTCCTTCCCCCACGGCCACATCTGTCTCTCCTGCTCCTACCGGTGTTTGGATTTCCCTTGGAGAAGACATCACGCCAGAGTTTGCTTGCAAGCGCAGAGCTCTCCCGTGGAAGCTTGGTGGAAGCCACATCCACAGCTCCTTTCCTCTGCGCTTTCCGAGCTGCAGCGCAAATATTTGCGCAGCGCGAGGCGCTCGCCGTGAGCCTGGAGCACTTCCTTGAAGCCGGGGAGGTTGCCGTGTGGCTCTGATGGGAATTGGGGCGGCTAAACCAGTTGGGTGATCTCCTCCGCTCCTAAAAGGTCCCGGGGGATGGGGGGAGCAGAGAAACACACAGAGGCACAAGGGACAAAACGCTCCCGGTGGCTCTAGAAGTCCCCTGATGCCCGTAATGGGAAGCGGGCAGCGAGGAGGAAAAAAAGGCCATAAAGGAGGGCTCTCGCCGGCACGGTGTTGTGCAAAGGGTGACACCGAAGCGCCGCCTGCTCGGCCCGCAAGAGGCCTGCGAGTGTACACAGCTGACTCACGGGTGAGGAATTACCTGCTTGTTCCCTCGGCGAGCGTTTCGGGCTACGTGGCTGCCCTGTTACAACACCCGCCTGTCAAAACCTGACAACGGAGCCGCTCCGCCGCACAAACGTCTCATCCCCGTCGGTCTCGGTTCCTCGGGCTCCTGAGCGGGGATGGTTTCGTAGCCAGCTGCTTTGATGGGCCTCTCACCCGGGGTTCTTGCTGGCTGCCTGCAGCGAGTGCCTCCTGGGTATGGGCTGAGGTGTTCCTGGCAGGATTAAAGTGTTTATGAGTGTTTGGAGGGGTTTGAACCCAGGACAAGGCACAGTGGGGGGGGAAAAAAGCAGCTGAAAGTGCTCACAGGAACATGAAACCTGGCTCTGGCCAAGAGGGTTAATAAAGCTGGGCTTTTTTCCTGACTCTCTCTCTTTCCTTGCAGGCCCCCGAGGAACTTGGATTCCAGAGCGTTCATTACCATCGGAGATAAAGTACGTGTCAATGTGGTTTATTTTTTGCTTCCTTCCGATTTTGTTCGCCCCTTGTAGAGGGAGTTTATGGATCGTGCCTGTCAACCTCTCAAATCAGACCTTAAGAATTTGGAGCACCCCTTGAGGAGGACGGTGCCGTCCTGGTGCAGCCTCACGGGTTGCATCCTTGCAGGGAGGAGATATCCCACAGCGGGACCTTTCCCCTGTGGAGCAGTGGGGTGTCTCTGGGCGTTTGGGGCTGTGAGATGTCACCCTGCCTGCAAGGCAGCTTGTCTCCGAGCCTGTGTGCTCGCTGGCTGGTCTCTCCTGCCTACGGGCAGTCCTTCTGCCAAAGGCAGGGTACACAGTTTTGTCTGTAGTGGGAGAACACAGTGGTCCCTTGACAGCCCCACCGGCCACCTTGCTCTGAGTGCATGGACCCAGCCCGTCTGTCCTAAATCAGCGTGGCCTCACCGCGCTCTCTGGCTGCCCCAAACAAAGTCCCCTTTTGTCCTGCTGACCCACAGGGCCACGTTACTGCCCGTGGCCCAGGGAGGACCTGGGCACAAAGCCTTCTTCCTGGCTCTCCAAAGCCTTTCCTAGTGACCTGATGAAAAATCCTGCTAGAAATAGCCTCTCTCCCTCTTTTATTTCATTCTCTTGTTACGGGCTCTCCTGGGGCTGCAGAAGGCTGTTTGCAAACGAGCTAAAAATACCATGCATTGGCTCAGCCCTATATCTGCTTACCTTCCAGGCTGGGAGGTGGCTTGGCTGATGGGATCTGGACCCCTCAGCCTCGGTGCAAGGTTTTAGGGTTAGGGGACAGACAGGAGAGGGGAGAGGAAGCTTTGGCTGGGTCTGGGGAACAACCCCACCACCTGTGTCATTTTCTGGCCGTTGTGTTGTGTGCATTAATAGCTCAGGGAGGGATGCTCTGGGCACGGTGTGTGCAACAGGAAGGTGCTGTAGCTTGGGGAAAGCTCTCGAAGAGTCGCCTCTCTGCCTGCACCGGTGTTTGCAGGAGTGGTCTGGTCCAGGTATTTTTGGAGCGGCACAGTGTGGGATGGAGGAAGAGGGCTTGTGCAGAGGGCTTTGGGGGTGGATGATGACCTGGGGTCCCTTGGATCCGTGCGGGTGATGCCGTGCATCCCTGTTACCACCACAATATCCCCAGGGCAAATGGTGAGCGACGCCAGGGCTCTGTGGGTGCATCACCTCTGTTGCTGGGCAGGGGCAATGCTGGTTTCTGGAGCGTGCTGGGAGCCGCCAGCTTTTGGGGAAGCCTTAGGGTAAATGCCAGGAAAAAAACCCCAAACAATAACCTGGAACGGCTGCAAAACACGTGTCCTGAAAAGCACCACCAGATCCTTCCTGGAGGCCCCTGCAGGAGCTGTGAGCCTGCACTGCTCCTCTGCCAGCTGCCCCGGGGCTGCAGGGTGGGGGGTTGGATGCATCCCCTGTTCGCCCAGCTTTCCTCATTTCTGGATCCACCGTCCTGCCCAGGAAAGGGCCGGCACTTTTCCTGTGCCGGGCAGCGCATAGCTCAGCGCTGAGCTCAAGCACAGACCTCTCTTGCTCCCTGCCTCGGCCTCCTGCCAGGCACATCTGGCTCGAATAAACAGAGCTGGGGCTGGTGGGGATGGTCTGGTGGACCTGGTCGCTGCCGGCCATGCTGTGGCCAGCGCTGAGGGGAGTTTGCTGGCCGGGAGCCCGGCATCCACATCTCCCAGCTTGGCTCCTTAACGCCAGAGGCTGTTTCCTCTGGGTGTAGCTCGCAGGCACGGTATCCGGCGCTGTGCCGTGGATGTTTCCCACCCTCGCTGCCTTTGTGGCTACTGGGGCAGTTTGGCATCCTGGTATTATATTTTTGTTCCCTGAGACCGGGAGGAAAACTGGAGGCTGGATAAAGCCCGGCAAAAAAAGAAGGCCTGTGACTTATTAGGAGCGATGAACGCAGCGTCCAAAAATAGCCCGTGTCTCACTCAAACAGTTTGTGCCCTGCCCAGCAGAGCAGGCAATTACAGGGTAACACGTCTTTAGGGAAACTTGCTCGTGGCTTGTGCAGGAACTCGCTGGCTCCCTGCAGCGTGGGGCACTCGCTGGTCTGAGCACTTGGCAGTGGATTTTTTATTTATTTATTTATTTATTTTCCCCGTCTTGAAGCAAGATTTATGTATTTGCACTCTCCTGAGCTCCTTTGGTGGTGCTAAATCCCGTTTTACCTTGCTGGCTGCTTTCTGATGGTGGGAGAAAGCATCGGAAGCAGGTAAAACCCATTTGAACTCCCCGCTAATTAGGAGTGGAGTTGCTGGGTTGCTGCGTGCACCGTCCCGTCTCAGAGAGGCTTTTGCACAGGCAGAGGTGTTACCAGACACGTAGGTGTGTTTGTGACCGATGATCTCCTGGGGTGCAGGGTGAGGTGGGGGATCCCTGGCCCCGCGCGGGGATATTTGGAGCTGTGGCAGAGGCTCCGAGTGCTGCCCGTGTTGGCACAGGAGCTGTTAAAATGCTGCAAGTAGTTCATCAACCGCAGAAATACCCTTGTGGGGGTAATCCCGGGCAGGCAGAGAGGCACCAACCTTCGGTGCCCTTTCCAGTGGCAGCGTGCCCTGGCTTACAGGATGGCAGTCCTGATCTCTAGCTGCAGAGGGGGAGTTAAATGAGCCCTGGTGACTACAGGGTGAGAGGGATTTGGCTCTGGTTCAAAAGATCAAAAAAAATACACCCATCTTCTCTAAGCGTGGTGCCTCTGGTACATATAGGAGCTCGTGGGGCCTCTTAGGTGCCATCTTTTGGAAGTGCTCTGCATGAACGAGCTGCAAGCGTTGGACCTCTGCTGATGTCCTTGGTGATAAGCATGTCTGTGTCTGATTTATTTATTTATTTTTTTTGTCTCTCTTCTTCAAGAACTTCGAGGTGGAAGCTGATGACCTGGTGGCAATTTCGGAGCTGGGCCGTGGGGCCTATGGCGTGGTGGAGAAAGTCCGGCACGCGCAGAGCGGCACCATCATGGCCGTGAAGGTGAGGAGAGCTCCTTGCTGGGGGAGGTGGATGTTGGGACTCGCAGCTCCAAGGGAGCAGAGAGACTCTGCTGAACTCCACCAGTTGCAGCGAAAATGGGGACAAACTTGTCTCTATTTGGCAGCCTCTGGTGTCCCCGGTGGGGTCTGGCTGTTGGAGACTCTGTGCTGATACCAGCTGGACACTGTGGGGTTGGTCAGCAGGCTCTGAAAGCCAGATTTGGTGCCTGCAGTTTAATAGTGTGAGGTTTGGGTGTCAGAGCGCTGGTCCAGGCTGGGCCCAATCCTGCATCCACTGCAGAGCTTGCCAAGGGTTTGTCGTTCATTAAGATGCTGTCTGGAAGAGGGAATCTGGGCATCTCCCAGGGTGCTACTGGCCACAAAATAAGCCCAAAACACTTGCCCTGGCCTCAGAATTGCGGGTCCTCTGAGTTAACCTGAGGAATAATGGTGTTATTCCACCTGAGTGAAACCCCTTTTTTTTCATATTTGTCTCAGAGGATTCGGGCAACGGTGAACACTCAGGAGCAGAAAAGATTATTGATGGACTTGGACATCTCCATGAGGACAGTTGACTGCTTCTACACTGTCACCTTCTATGGAGCCCTCTTCCGCGAGGTACTGAGCTGGTGAATGGCTGGTGGGTTGCACAGCACCTGGGGCCCCTGCGCTTGCACTGAAGGCACTAAACTGTCCCAAACCACCTCTGCTTTCTTCAGCCCAGCTGGGCTGTTTGAGATGATGCCATGAAGTAAAGTCAAAGCCTTGCCTCCATCAGGCAGCGTTGAGCAGCTCCCGTTCCTCACTTCCATGGCAAGTGCCCAAGCACGTTGTCCATGGCCTGGACTGGCTTTGAGGTAGATCCTCAAAGGGAACCACCACAGGTAGTTTTGCTGGTACATGGACATCTGTGCCCACTACTATCCAGTGCAGGGCCCACGTGCTGATGATGTGGCCAACAGCAGCTGTGTGGCAGGGACCTTGGCTTGCCCCGTGTGGGAGGGACAGTGTCTGGTTGTCCATCAGTCCCCACCCTCTCCCTTCAGCTCCTGGGGATTTCCAGGGAATTCCCTCTCAACTGCTTTCTCTCCATCTGCAGGGTGACGTGTGGATTTGCATGGAGCTCATGGACACCTCCCTAGATAAATTCTACAAGAAAGTACTGGAGAAGAAGAAAACAATCCCTGAAGACATTTTGGGGAAAATGGCTGTGTCTGTGAGTACCTTTTGGGTTCTTATGCAGTTTTGTGCATCCCTTGAGCTTGTTGGAGGTCTGTGTTTGAGCCCACGGTGTGTGGAAAGGGGTGCTGTGTTTGCAGTGGAAAGCTGGTCTGGTGCTGTGTGTGATTAACAGATACTCTTTTCCTGTGTTTGTTCCCAGATTGTACGAGCTCTGGAGCATCTCCACAGTAAACTGTCCGTAATCCATAGAGGTAGGTGCTGGATGGGGTTAGTGTGGTGTGGCTGGAGATCTAGCCTTGAAATAAGTCATGTGAGGACTTCTTCCCAGGAGATGTGTGGTGTGTGCCTCTGGGATGCCTACAGTGGGGTCTAATGGTACTTGGGATCATGGTGGACAGATTTGGATGCCCCAAGGCCTTTTTCTGAGATGTATCCTTCATGCATCTGCTTGCATGATGTTCTCATTCTCCTTTCCAGATGAAGGGTTGAATATAATAACTGAATTCCTCACTATTTGTATTTTTATGGGCATCTCTAGCTCTCTTTGAGTACAGAGGTGTGTCAAAGGCAGCTCTTTGGGACAAAATCCCCTAGCCCTCCTGGCTGGGTAGTTCTACAAGGTCTACAAGGCTGAAGAAGACCTTGAAAAACAGTGTAGCGCTAGGGTCCTATTTGTCATCCTGGTATAGTTCCTTGTGTGATTGTGGACAGATCACAATGGGCATGAGACAAGCTGTCCTGAGAACTTGGCAGAGTTGAGCTTTTAAGGTGGTGTTGGGCACATAAACCTCTCCTGAGGAGCTGGGCATTAACTCCTCGACCTTTTATTTCAACCTTTTGACCTCCCTCATTAGAGAGGAGGCCTGTTCGGCCTGGAGGGGCATGGTTATAGCTTTACTCGTGAGCAGCTTTTATTGAAATAAGAGACTGGTGGGGTCTTATCTTCCTTCCCTTGTGTTAGGGCCTGCCTGCTCCCCTCCCAGCTCGGTGGGGAGGTTCCCTTCCTGTCTCAGGCTCTGCCATACCTCTGCAAAGGCTCAATCTGCCCTCTCGTGTTCTCTCTCTTAGACGTGAAGCCCTCCAATGTGCTGATCAACAAGGAGGGACATGTGAAGATGTGCGATTTTGGGATCAGCGGCTACCTGGTGGACTCGGTTGCGAAGACCATGGACGCCGGCTGCAAGCCGTACATGGCTGTAAGTGCGCTCGAGCAGGGCCAGACCAAGCAGCCTCCAGCTGCCTTCAGCCTCAAAGAGGCTGCTGCTTAGAAATGGGTCTTGGTTCACCTCTGTCCTGAGATAGAAACCACTTCAGAGTGCTCTGGGCTTCCTGACTCGGCAGAGTCCTCCAAGGATGGGATTACCCTCCCCATAAGCCCCGCTGTGTGTGTTAATCCCCCAGCAGACTCTTCCTCTGCCACCTTCCATTTGCAGAAAGATAAAAGACTGGCTGGTGCTGGTTGTGGTGGTTGGAAGGGCTGCTCCTTGTTGGCTAGAAAATGCTGAGGCTTTTCTTGGCAGAATCATTTGATTTCATCCTCNCTTGTTGGCTAGAAAATGCTGAGGCTTTTCTTGGCAGAATCATTTGATTTCATCCTCTCAAGTCAGTATGAATTTCCCTTTGCCATCTGTGGCATCTATGTGGGTAGCTTGTGCTCCTGGGGCAGGGATCATGGTGCAGGAATAGTACACGTCTTATTCAGGAGCTGGGGGGGGAGAGTTTATGTGGGTTGTGTGGAGCAATCGGTGCTAGATTTAACCTCAGACCCTGTCTCCATGGGGATATGAGACAGGGGAATCAACCCAACCTGGATGTTGAGCCAGAGATTTGCTCTGTGGGGTTTGCACTGGGAAAATGCGATAGAGTTGTGACGTCTTCCATTTTGCTGTTACAGCCTGAAAGAATAAATCCTGAGCTGAACCAGAAGGGCTACAACGTGAAGTCGGACGTCTGGAGTCTGGGCATCACAATGGTAATACTGAGGGCTTGGACCAGCACCCTGCAGCCTTGGGGCTGGGATGGGGTCTGTACTGGTGGGGCTCTAGCCCCGCCACGAGCAATGGTGTCCGGTGCCTTCCCCCCTGGGTGGATGCCCACCAGAAGGGGCTAAATTCTGAGCACGGTAGCTCAGGTCATGGGATGAGTTACCCAGGGCACAGGGTGGTGCTGCTGCCCTGTGCACTTAGTGGTACCTCATCCTGGGGTGAGGTGGCTGTGAGCCAGGGCATTGCCCCCTCTGCTGCGGCTCTTGCTGAGTCTGCCCAGCTCTTGCCAGGAGATGCTCCATCTTCTGCCTCTTCCTTTGTCTCCTCTCCCTTCTTGCACGTTCCTGCTGGATCCTAGGGGATCGTAAAGGTCCACGTGGTTCCCTTGTACCCCCTCCGCTTGGTTTCATAGAGCCACTTGTGTACAATGCCAGCTCCAAATAGCTCCAGATAACTCTGAACTACATTGGTGTGGATGGCGGAGTCCAAGGGGGCAATGTCTGGATGACAGTGGGCTTAGCTGGGCATCCAAGACTGGGTTTTAATTGCTGTGCAGTTCCCCATGTGGTGGCTGGAGAGACAGTCAGTGGAACAGGGTTTGCTGCAGGCGGGTCACAGCTTTCCTGGGTGCTCCCCCCTCCCGTGTTGGCAAAGCCTTGCAGGAGGATCGGGGTGAAATAGCCTGTCCTGCTGCAGCGAGGGGTGCTGTGCATGGTTTGCAGCAAGTCCTGCCTGCAGGGGAGCTCAGAACAGCCAACAGGAAGGGGAAATGCTTTCAGTTCCAAAATCGCAGCTGCTCAGGATGGTTTATCTACCTCCTGCAAGAAACGGATCTCGCAGAAAGCAGCTGAAATCTTCTGGCGCCAGAGGACAAAGGAAATCCCAGCTGTTGGCTCGAAGGGGATGCCGCCTGGGAAGGCGTCTCCTGCTTTCCAGGAGGCTGTCTCTCTGTGGGTAGATTATTTTCAGGAATTATTTTCAGCTGTGACTTTGTTTTGGGTGCTGCATCCCTGTGTTTGCCTACGCTGCACAGATCTCTCAGCAAATATTCCCTTTTCCCCAGCTAGTTTTGTCCACAGTGCCAAGCCTGAACCCCTCTCCTTGATGTCCCCATGCCACTGAAGAGCTGGGCTGGCTGGAAAAGTAATCAGCTCCAGCTTTCCTCCCGAGATGCAGGAAGCTGTGGGATGGGAGATTGCGTGAATGACGAAACCTCTCAACTTTTCCAAAGCTGGATGGGGAGAGAGGACCTCTCTGAAAGCCTGCCAGCCTGCAGCTGAACGGAGCCCTGACCTGTCTGACTCCCTCTAATGTTTTTCTCCTGAGCTGGCTTCCTGTTTTATTTATTTATTTATTTCTGAAGGGGTTTGATTGATTTCAGACTGTCTGGTTTTAGTGCCGTTGAGTTGCAGGGCTAATCCAGGCCTTTCCAGGCTGGTGGCTTCGTTCAGTTTTCCAGCAGCAGGAGCTGAGCTCCAGAGGCAAAGGCAGGAGGGGGGTCCCTGGTTCTGCTCTGCATCCTTTCAGGCTTCCCATCCCACCCCATCCCATCCCACCTTGCCAGGCAGGTCTAGAGGTCCTGCTACCTGTCTCGAGATGGGACCCAACCCTTGGTGTGAGGTGACTGCCCAAGAGCTCTTAGGGGCTTTTTCCTGCTTGAACAGGTGACGGAGTGGAGGTGACTCATAGGAAGGACCCCATAATGGAGGTGGTTTGGCAAAGATCTTCCTAAATGGGGTTCTAGCACTTAGTTTTTCTTGGGTTTGTGGATTTTTTTTTTTTTTTATGTCTAGCTCGTACAGTACTAGTCTGAAGCCCAGGGGCTGTCTTAAGGAGAGCAAAGCACTTTGGAAGCTGGTGCAGAAATGGCGTGCTGTTATTATCTTTTCAAATAATCCCATTTTACATATCTTTAGTGGCTTCCTGTAAATGCATTAATATGCTGAGCTAGCCTCAAAAGGAAGTATTTTTGGCCTCTGGGTCTTTGTATTTTAAAAAAAAAAAGGTGGTATGACCCAAATTGAAAATGGTTTGTAAGGAAAGAGGGTTTTCATTTTGAGTCCGAGCTGGCTGCAGAGCCTGAGGTGGTCAGGCTGTGTGGGGTTGTGCTCGTCTCGGTGTCTCATGTCGGCCTGTCTCCATCCTCAGATCGAGCTGGCCATTCTTCGCTTCCCGTACGAGTCCTGGGGGACCCCCTTCCAACAGCTCAAGCAAGTGGTGGAGGAGCCTTCACCCCAGCTGCCCACCGATCGCTTCTCCAAGGAGTTTGTGGACTTCACGGCCCAGTGGTGAGTCTCCAGCAGGGACTGGTGGCTTCTCCCAGCCTGGCTGGAGAGGAGCCCTGACCCGTGGGGGTTGGAGCAAAGCGTGGGACTGGGTTTGTCGTCCTTTTGGAGCCCATTTCTCTCCACTTTGCTGTACCAAGGCTGGTGCTCAGCCACGGCAGGAAGCACTGCCCAAACTGGTTTTGCTCTCAGCCTGACTCACCCAGGCTGGTTGGAAGGCACAGAAGTTTCTCTTCCCCTTTTGCCCTCGTTGCTGCTGAAATTTTGGTGGTTTCTGGCAAACGGCAATGAAACAAGAACAAACCCCTGGCAGCGTCCGGGTGCCTCTGGGTGAAAGCTGATTTGTGGTTTTGTGGGTACTGTGTACAGTAGCTGCTCCCCTCGGGGTGTCCCTCTGCTCCGTGGGTGCTGCTTGGAGCTGCCAGGCAGGGGTGAGCCCACCAAGGCAAAGCTCAAACAAGCCT
>JAHREE010145972.1:0-13344 GCA_033628505.1 Tringa tobata | reverse complement strand
CTATGAAACTCAGAGACTGGATCCATTCATTTACATTAAGGTATTTCTGAATACCATATATGCTGAATAACCTAAATAATCTGAATTTGCATAAAGAGACCAAACCACACCACTCTCTCTTTAAACTGTCTCACTCTGTGTACACCCCACACAGAGGGGTAGGTAGGGAGCTGGGGTTAGGGAGAGATACTGTAGAGGATGAAGGAAAATTGTCAGTGAGTGGGGCACTATCACAAAAGGAACAGGCACTGCAGACTTCAGCCCCAACCTGGCGGAGGAGCCAGGACCTCATTTCATTTCCCAGCTATAAAAAAAAGAGGTGATTTTATCAGTTGTCTAATGATATGATTTCTGAGTATAATTGAAATAGGGGGATATGTGTCTAAGATAGATGAATGGACAGATGGTTTACACTCTCATCCTGCCCACCACCTGCAGAACACAGCTAAGCCCACTACAACTGTGTTGAATTATTTGCAAAGTATAGAAACTGCCGGCCCAATAAACCCATGGTGAAAAATGCACTGATACCAGTAATTAAGGTAACTCACACATTTGTACAACAGTTCATATTTCTGAGCAGCTAACAATTACTTCAGAAAGCTGTAGTTATGTTTATTTTTTTGGTAGATAAAAACTCAGCTGTAATGGCTCTTCAAACCCTGACATGCCCTATGCCACTGGTCTCCTCCAAACCCTGGTTGCCTTGGTAAGAAAAAATAGACATCAGGACTACATATTGTGACATGGAGTACACCTGCTCCATCATCTGGACATTAAATTGACTTGCTGCGGTTACTTTAGAAAGGCAAACATCGATTAGAGCTTAGTTTGTCCCCAAAACAGAACTATCGGCTTTTCTTTTGCACTTCTCATTCTTTATCACACCCTAAATTAGCTATTTATACCTGGATTCTGCAATGATCTGTCTGACAATACTGCATCTGTAGGGAGTCCCATGAAGTGTACAATGTTTCTTATTGACTTATGAGTTCAGGGTTTACAGTGTTGTATGTAGTGCTTACAGCGGTTTCCTGCTATTTGTAGATAACCTACAAATTTTGGTCAAAGTAGACCCTAATGTTACTCAAAATCAGCTTTCTATGGTAAAAGTTTTCCCTAAAATTTCTTATCACTATGTTTTACCAGAGAATGGCTCCCTTTCATTATTCTAAAATTAAATTTACCTTTCATTTGTAAAAAAAAATAAGACGACTTGGGAAGACTTGAATAATGTCTCCTCAGAGCAAATAATCCAACGTGTCTTTTGGGTAACGCCAGTTGTGCCCTGATACTCCTTTATACGAAAGGGTAGACAAGCAAGGCTTGTTGTTCTGGGTGGACATGCTGTTCTGTAACTACAGCTTTATCTTCTTTTAGAGAAATTTTACTAGAATGATAGAAGACTGTCATTGCTTTTGTGATCAATGAAGCATTTCCTTATTAACCAGGGAGAGCAGAGACTTTCAGCCCTGCCCTCTGCTAGGTTAGTGCAAAATATTGTTGCTTTGCACTTACTTTTTATAAAGCCTTGCTACTGCTTCCAGTGCATCAGTGATGAGTTAAATATTGGTATTAACATTGTTTACTTTTTTAGATGGTTTGTTGGGTTGCTGGAACTAGGAATGTAATTTCTGGCTATTCTTCTGTTGTTATTCTTTCCCCTCAAAATTTAGGAAGTGGAATGTTGCAACAGCCTCAGATTTCTCAGTGAAAGCTGATGCATGTTGATGCTATGCAAAGGGGTTGATTTTATTTAGGCATTGAGAAATTGGTATCTAATTAAATTTTGAAATGAAATGTTAAAACCAGTGGGTGACAGACTGTCTGTAGGCGTGTCCCCTGAGGTGCTCCCTATTTTATTTGTTAATGATCTTTTTTCTTTGCCCATGCTAAGCCAAGCTCTACCCACTATTGCTATAGCACCATTATTCAGCATTTAATTTGCTCACAATCTTTTAAACAAAAAAAACCCACTCAGCTATACCTAAATTTTGGCTCCTTTAAGCCCTCAATGGTTGGATCTCTGCTTCTTTCCATAGATTCTTATCTCTTTGTATTGCAAATATTAAAGTATTGTTTGCAGTCATAAGACTCTAGCGTTCACAAAAGTGAGGTGATCTGGGATAAATTAACTCAAACTGTTAGGGCCAGAATTTGCATGATGTTAACCACTGCATGTAGAAAAGCATGTACATGCAAAGGGGTGAGTTAAGGGCAGATGCATAGCCTAAAGACTGAATTTGAAACTTTGACTTTTTGGAATTTTCCATTGTTTTCTTTCTTTCTCCCCCACCCTTCTCTATTAAATCATTGTCAAAAGACTGCTTCTATCTGACCTTAAATTATTAGAAATATTCAGTACCTTCAGTTCTGTTTGCAGTAATACCTAAATAGATGTTTTACTTCCCCCTTTTTTTTTTTCACTAATATATACCTCATAGAAGGAAAGAGACTGGAGAAATGCATTAACAAGTACATGAAGCAGTTTGTTTCAGCCTGTGCCACTGGATGGCTCAATGTGTCGTAAAAGAAATCTCTGCTAGCAGTAAAAGTTAAATTCAGCTTGTGAGGAAACTGTTCCTCAAGGAGGATCTGAACGTACTTGGCTATATGTATGAGGATCAGAGCAGCCATGATGGTCATGTTACTGAGAACCATGAAGTTTTCTCTGGTTACAATACTGGAACACCACTTTCAAAGCCTCCTGTAAAAGATGGAAATAAATTCTTCTCTGTGGAGAGCACAAATGGCTTTGGGCAGCCGAGTTTACTTCTTAATACTACAGAATCAAGAACAGTAGGGAAACACTAAACTCGGTCATTGCCAACTCAAAATCTGCCTGCTCATGGACTTGTTAAGAAACAGTTACATGCTGTTGTGACTGCTCCTTAGCATCGGCTTAAACAGACCAGGACCAAGGCAGGTGTATGCTGGAGCATGTGTCTCTGCACGAAATTAAACCAGAAAGTAGGTCGATGCTTCAGAATAATTCCCTGCTCAGATAAGATCTAACCCTTTGCTGCTCCTCACCCTGCAATGATGATGCCAAAACTGGTAGGGCAGTTGTCTGCACCCTGTTTGCCAGTAGGAACTGTATTGCGACAACAAAACTATTCGCAGTCGCTTACCTAAGTTGGCAACCACTGGTTTCTTACCAGTCTTGATACAGGTCAATAGTTCAAATTCAGCCTAGGATTAGAAAGGAAAACTATCCACGCTTCAGGTCCCTGAGGTGCCCAGTCCTATGTGTTTTGGATAGGAATGGTGACAGTAAAAAGAAACCAAGCTTCACCCTCTCTTGTCCTCCCTCATGGATCCTGAAAAACATGATGCAGCCTGTTAATAATGCAAATTTTTATTTAAGATGTAGTTGTGTGCCAGCCTGAAATTTCTACCTGCTCATTGAATGGTGATATATGAAATCATCTGCATTATAATATGCTTTTGGAGTTGCTCTGTTTTGTGTTGATTTCTGTGTTGGATTCTGACTCATAAAGGTTATAAAGCAGATACAATAGACTGTATTCTGCCACAGGGGTGGCATAGTTCAGCATGACTGAGTCACTGCTCTGAAAAGAGGCGGCACTGAAATTTTATACAGGGTATTGCAAGTCAAGCCTGAAGTGTGTTGACAGAGCTGCACGGTAGCAGGCAAAGAGCTTCTTTTCAGTACATACCTTATTTTACTTGTACAATTCACTTTTTTTCCAGATACGCATGTTCATTGTATAACCTTCCAAACCACATATTGGGTGCAAGTGTCTCCCAGGATCATTTCATGCAGTGAAAAGGGAACAAGCAAAATTCTGAACCATTGCAAATGGTCAACTTGGCAGTTGCCAAGTGCAGCATGTGTGGCCAGGCTGAACAAACTTGGCTGGGAACTTGAAGCTGGCAAGTATCTTCTACCTGCTGCCTTGTCTGCTTCAGTTTCCCTCCTTCCTCAGCTGGAAAATGCTTACTTACTAGAGTAGTGGAGGACCTCTAGGTCTTCTTTTTCCTCCTCCCCCTGCTTGTCCTTTTCTAATCAGTGCTGATTTGAAAAGGCTTTCCAGTTGGCCAGGTCTTCTCTCTGGTAACTCCAACTCAGTTCTCCTTGCCCTGTTCTGTCTGGGCTCTGCCCTCTGTCTGCTTTACCTGCTTCCCAGCAACTTTTGTGCCCAGAAACACCAGGTGCAATTCTTTTCTCCCTGCCACCAGACCAAACCCCTCAGCTGCCCACTCCTACCTGCTGTCATCTCCGTCACTCATCTGTTAAATCCCCAGGCTTCCTTTATTCCTAGGCAAATGTCCCTTCTGGTTCTTTCTTGGAACGTCTTCTATGGGTTTTGAGAGTGCTTCTGTCCGTGTGTTTTTCATGATGGTTTTGATTTCTTTGGTGTTATTTCTTCTGTTGCTATACAGTAGGAAGCAAGACTATTTTCATTTTCTGTTGTGTTTATTAGTATCGTGAAGGTTTTTGCAGCTTATTATTGATGTGAGATAGAAATTCACAGTGAATCAAAAAGTTGAATAAAACACTATTATATCACACCTTTAATGATTCGTATTCACTCCAGGCTCACATTGCCTTGGTAAAAATGACCACATTAGGGAAGACAGGTAGATTTTTATTATGCTGTGTTGTTAATTTGAAAAAAACTTCACCTAAAAATGGTGTTTTGAAAGAAAATTTTCAGATGCTAATAAATTAGGATAAAATAAAAATTCAAATATTTCCACCCAAGCATAGCATACCTGTTAGGTGAATTAATTGTTCACAACTTCTGGCTTGTTTGAAAGACCAGGTACAAATGTTGTTCAGGATATCCCCAGGAAGGTACACACCTATATGTACATACTTCTTTTCATGCACTTTTATCATTCTAGGATGATATAATAGATTTAATATTTGTAACAGAAGCTCTGGCAATCTAGAGATGTGACAAACAACATTTGCAGGAAAGGGTTATGTATCTTATTTGACCAACTGCATACAGAAATGACAAACTCCCATGCATCTGAATTCCTCTTTTGATTCTTTTTATAAGAGAAAATTTTCTTGCACCTCATTCTGAGCATTCCCACACTTAGCCTTTCCCTCTCTCATATGCCACATAAAGTGGCATCTAAACAATTGCATCTGGAGCTTAATCCACACTGCAGCACAAAGATATCAGTACTGAAGTGGAGGAAAGTGTATCTTTAGCTGGTTATATAGGATACATTTTGATATTGGGTTGTGTTTTTTCGCTTTGTGTTGATTTTGGGGGGGCTGGAGTGTGCGTGCTGGTCCTCTGTGCTGAGTACCATGCCGCGGTGCCTTGATTAAGAATTAGAGGCAACGTAGCATCTATGTTGAATAGGCATGCAGCGATTGCTGACTACAGGGAAGGAGCTTTTCATCCCAGAACGAATGCCTGAATAACAGTCTATAGGAGCAGGAGAGAGAGACAGCGTGTGCACTTTGAGCTAGTTCAGCTGTCTCTGCAAGCAGGGTCGAGCAAACAGGACGGATGACTTCATGCCTGAGCCAGGCAGACCCGTCCCTCTGCTGCCTCATGCACAAGCAATGTACATCCAAGTAAACAGCAAACACTTCTTTAAAGAAATTACATAATAGAAAGTGTAAAACACCTGATCAGGCAATCTAATCCTTCTAAAAGTTGTTGTACCCTCTTGAGTTTTCTGAACTAGAAACGCAGGAAAAGCAGGCTCTATTTTGGGGCTCTGCAGATAAATTATGTATTAGAAATATGCTATTACTTTAATGATCATTCTCAAAAGACTCTTTGAAAGTGAAGGAAAAGCAAAGTTTACATTGGTCAAGGAGACAGGACACAATTCTAAGAAATATTCAAGAATAAGTTATACAAAATTCATGAAACTGGAAGATTTACTCTTTTACCCATCAGTTTTGGCCCAGCTCAGTTACTTTCATCAGGAGAGATGGAATGCTTTGTACTTGCAGCCTTTCTAGAAGTCAATATAGTATTGACTGTATTGCAGCCAATGCAGCCAGTGTGGTGATGAGATACTGTAGTTTTCACAAGCTTTCATTAGGTTTGCTGTGAAATGCCATATTCTCATATTAGTCATCCTCCCTGCTTTATATCTTAGAAGATGCATTTCAAACTGTTTTTAAAGTACATTATTATTCAGCTGTTCACCAAAATAGACCAATATACATTACAATATGTTTACGAGGTGGCAGTCTTACAATGCAACAATTTAAAACTTACATTCCATCTGAGATAGCTACAAAATTGTTTCAAATGGCTGTGCTTACTTTTTGGAGCAAGTCATTCTAAATGAAAAGGGTGATGGCTGCAATTTGATTATTAGCAAGTAAAAGAACACAGGTAGAAATATTGCAGTCAGTATGTTGATATCCCATGGAGAATGAAAAATGTTTAGTGGACAGTTTAGAATATTGTCAGTATATGGTGTCATAAAAACTGCTGAACTTGCTTCTTTATTTATATCATTGAGGTATGTTTAATACCATTTAAATATCTTCAAAGCCATGTTTTTACTGAAAAAATTAGCTGTTTCAACAATAGATGGTAAACACTTTCCTCTTAGCATGTTTCCATTGAATATGAGCTATAGGCAACTGGGGAGGGACAGAGCTTGGCATGGTCTCTCAAAAAGCAGTCAGTCTGCAGGGAATGTAGAACTCGCCGCCTCCACCACGAGATATGCAAGGTCGTCTTTTGCATGTGTATATGGAGCTGGGTTCAAGTCTGTGAAGGGAAAGTAGGAGGTGGTGGCATGAAAGGAAAAGGAAGAAGTTTAACCTATTCCCCAAGAACAAATCATAAAACAGAGAACCCATCAGATTCTATAAGTTTTCTCTCAGTGCCCTGCTAAGTTCCCCGTGGCAGAGGACAAAGCTGATTAATCACGTTTTCTTAGTTGCTACTACTACATTAATTAATTCAATGCTTTCAACAGATGTCTGCATGAAAATACGGCAACTAAACTAGAAAAAACAGATCTTATAAGCAGAGGTCTTAGGAGCTGAGATAATACTCAAGTAAAACAGTAGTTCTCTGAATAACAGGGCCAGTACCAGTGATACGGAAAATAAGCAAATGAGACCCCGAGGACAGAATGAAGACGGAGAGAAGGAGCACAGTTATAGTGTGTCTCCTCAGGTTGAGGGTGGAAAAGTGCTGGGATTGTGTGTGAAGCTACATGTGTGTTTCTGTAACTTAAAAGCCTTGCATATCTCTCCAGTGAAAAATGTGTTTGCAGTTTTCCTCACCCACCATTGGAAAGGAAGACATTAATTATTAATTTGCTGTCGGACAAGAGATTGTCTTAAGTTATGCATGCACAATTAGATGAAGTTATTCCAGTGGAATACCTGTCTAGATATATCCAAACAAGTGGCTTTTAAAGCAAAGGGCAGTGGTCACATAACAGATGCCTGAATTAACGATATTGCGGGCTGAAAATGCAGCACTGCCGGTGGTAGTGCAAACATCCCGTCTTCACCTGCCTCCTCGTAGCGAGGAGGACACTCTCCTGCCTCCCATCCATTCATCCTGAGCCCGTGCTGCTGCCAGCATGTGTGACAACTATTGCCAATTGTGACAGTTGTTTTTGTGAAGGGGGACATCTGTCTACATAAAATCAGGCTGAGGGCTGCAAACTCATTCACAGAGGCCATGAAACAGTGATCAGATGGTACAAATTACCTCCTTGGTTAAAAGATAAACTAGAATCCCAAAATTGAGAGAGCTCGTATCTGATTAACACTCACCTGAGCCAGGCTGAAGTTTGTATCACATGTGTTAAGGGGAACCTCCTGTAACTGGGTCTCCATCTAAAGAGCCTTCCACCTCTACATGCATCTCAAATGTTTTGAAGTGTTAATATAAAAAATATGCTCCCCATCATATACTAAAAAGCAGAGACATGAACTTTTCAAAAGATACCAATGTGTACTATGGATGTCTCATCACGAGCTGTTTGCAAACGCTAATCAAACAGCCCACTAGTTTCGTGGCTTTCCAAAGACGGGATTGTCTCAGAGGAGTTTCAACAGGAGCCCAACTCTATCCTTGGCATCCCGTTTCTCTGCTGATTGTTTCTCTAAATCTTTTGCTGTAAGCCTACAAGCAAAAAAGTCCTCCATACAGTTGGTTCCAATTAAGCAAATTAAAGCTATAGATTTTTAAACAAAAATAAAAATGACACGGACAACATTTAAGCATTTACAGCATGACAAGAATGAGCATATTATTCAGTGAATGGGCAGACAGTTATATTAACTCTTGACATTCTACCTGATGCAACATATTTGCAGGGTAAATGCATTAGCAGTTCAGTGTTTCTTTAATTTTTGCACAGAAGCATCAATTTTTTTTTGTCAGATCACATTTTGTAACACAATATCAATCTTGCCATATCCATGTTCTAGACGGGCTGTAGGGATTCTGCTGTAATTATGTCAAAAAATGAAATATTTCAAAATCTGATTGACAGCTTGATTACAATAATGCATGTGATTAAATTCAGGGTATGCTGGTGTAATGAAGGAGGGACTGTCAGTGGTAATTAACTGTATTTTTGTTAAATTTTGTTGAGCATTTCTTGGTCTTAGGTTGGAGTATATTGAAACCAATGAGACACCTAGTGGTAGCATTTTTTTACAGTTTCTTAGTGCCATTTGGGACTTGGTGAAAACCAGTTCTTGTGCAAATCATATATTTTGTTACATGTCATGTAAATTTTATGTAGATTAGCATCGTCATGAACACCACAAAACTAAGAGGTACAGCAGCATGAAGGGAGGGATTCCATGCTATGCTTGAGTACAGAAAAGCAGCTGTAAGTATTTTTTCTTCTCCGGACTGCTAGTTCTGTTTGATAAAGCTTGCCAGAAGACAGAAAAATGTGGATTATAATGAAATTCAGTGGTTTATTTTTAATTTTCATTGTATGATATCTTCTTCTGAGGAAACAGTCAATGACTTCTACCCTGTCTACTTCCTCAAAGAAAGTTTGTATGAGACAATTCACCAAATACCTATTTATATGAACACAGATTAACCTTTGACATGAAAAAGAATGTAATGTGTGCTACTTTTTATTAGGTTGTGGGTTTTTTCTGAACAATAAGCTCCTTGGATAGAGATGGCTGTGTCCAATCTTATAAAAGATCTTAGGTATTTTAGGGTGTTGCTTGGAAAGAAAAGAAAACTGTTACCTACATGATAAATTTTTAGATTTTTCTCTCTGTAGTCTTCGTTTTCCTCCAAGTATTAGTCAAACTGCTGGATAAAAGCAGAGATGGGAATCTCTTGGGTGGAGAGAAACCTGATGGAGTTCAACAAGGGCAAGTGTAGGGTGCTGCACCTGGGGAAGAATAACCTCATGCATCAGTACAGTTTAGGGGCTGACCTGCTGGAGAGCAGCTCTGTGGAAAAAGACCTGGGAGTCCTGGTGGACAAGAGGATGACCATGAGCCAGCAATGTGCCCTTGTGGCCAAGAAGGTGAATGACATCCTGGGGTACATCAAGAAGTGTGGCCAGCAGGTTGAGGGAGGTCATCCTCCCCCTGTACTCTGGTGGGGCCCCATCTGGAGTACTGCATCCAGTTCTGGGCTCCCCAGTTCCAGAAGGACAGGGAACTGCTGGAGAGGGTACAGCAAAGGGCTACAAAGATGATAAGAGGACTAGAACATCTCTCTTATGAGGAAAGGCTGAGGGATTTGGGTCTTTTTAGTCTGGGAAAGAGAAGACTGAGGGGGGATCTGATCAATGTCTATGAATTCTTAAAGAGTGGGTGTCAAGAGGACGGGACCAGTCTTTTTTCAGGGGTGCCCAGTGACAGGACAAGAGGAAATGAGCACAAACTTGAATGTAGAAAGTTCCATCTAAACATGAGGAGGAACTTCTTTACTTTGAGGGTGGTAGAGTGCTGGAACAGGCTGCCCAGAGAGGTGGTGGAGTCTCCTTCTCTGGAGACATTCAAAACCTGCCTGGACATGTTCTCATGCAACCTGGTCTAGATGAACCTGCTCTGGCAGGGGGTTGGACTAGATGATCTCCAGAGGTCCCTTCCAACTCTGTATCATTCTGTGATTCTGTTGCCTCCTAGATTCAAATAAATCAAGGTGCTTTGCCACACAATATAACAGACTCAAAACTGTGCTCCTTCGGTAGTCTACCAATATATGCTAACCTTGATATTCTGCCTGCCCATCTCTTCCACGAGTTTTACTGTTCTCTCAAATGTCTCCCTTGCAACTGGAACATCCATTCCAAGCCAATACTCTTCCCCTGACCCAGATTTTATTCACTTTTAAAACCCTGTAGCCGCTGACTTGTCAAAAACCAGGTTACCTACATTCGTTCTATTTTTGGGATTGAGGGGACAGGGTAGAACAATTAACAGAAAGCTTTGGAATTTATTTGGTATTTACTCTTTCAGCAAATGTTATGTTTTGCTGTGTATCTGGGTAACATTCAGTAAACTTTGCTTGCTAGCACGATATAGATGGCAAAAATATAGAAATGAAATGCAGCGTAATATAACAAAGTGAAATATAAATACATAAAGCTGACATCTTCATCTATTTTCTGTGAAAGGAAACCTCAAAGAGATTGCTAGAGAAAGTAGCAAATACATGGTGATTCTTTATTTTTCCCATCACATAAATACACTTCCATAAAGTGGGAGGAAAGATGCCTTTTTTTTTGATATTTACGAGCAACAGAGTTAATGCTGCATTGTTTAAAAATCCGCTCTGGAAAACCTACAGCAGCCTGGTGACCTTGGAAGTGATGGTGACATTGGTGACAGTGGGAAATACGGAATTGTAGGTAGGGAGTAACTGTACAAAGTCTTGCAAAGCGCAGAGCTCTTCCTGTTTGTATCAAAAGGGGGTTTAAAAGGATATAACCTCATTCTTCCTTGCATTTTGATAGAGTCTAATCACCTTAAGAAATCACTATTTGATCAGTAAGTCTATTGCTAAGGGTAAGGTCACCTCATTCAAGACATCTGTATCCTGTGAGCTACAAAGGACAGTAAATAAGTTTATAGATTTCCTGGTTTCTTATTTGAATAGCGTGCAGTGAGAACACCACTACTATTTAGCAGAGAAGTGTTTGGAGGTATGCTAATGACCACAAGAAAATTTCAAACCTCCATAATGTGCTTTAATCACCAGCTGGAGATCAAAAGCCACCATGTGATTTTATACAGCATGGGCAGCTTCCAGAACTGCCTTACATGGAAAGAGATCAATGGTGAAATTGGTAGATACAGCAAAGCTTTTGCAATAAAAGCGTTTTATGTATCTTGTTCAAAGCATTTAAGTGCCTTTTAGATCACTGATTGAACCATAGACATTATAAAGTGGAACCTTTTAATACCAAAATAAATTTGCAGAGTAAAATTACATTATAGGAAAAAGCATTGCACTGCAACAGGACAGATAATAATTCTTTCACATGTAATGGGATATATGAAATGTTTGATGATAAACAGAAGTTCTTTGTATCGTTATAGTTAGACTCCATGTACTGTTGTTTGCGTGCATGTGAATGTATCTACAGCGTAGGATATAGAGTGCTCCCTAGATAAAACGTATGCATACCTATAAATATAGCTTCTAACTAAGATGGGTGAAGACACTTCACATTCAAGACAGTCTAGTCATTTATTTTTAAGTAGAAAAAACTGCCCACGCATGAGAGTTTGGACCTTGACCAAAGAAAACATACAAACCCTTTAGAAACTCATGAAAGTCCTTTAATTTGGATTAATTTAATGCACTTCAAAGAAACTCTAGTCTTAGAAGCTTCAAGTTATTTAAAACGATTCCCTTTAACAGCTTCAAATCATGTCTGTTAGCATCACAAAACTTCCAGAAAAAGTGAAACTCTCTCTAGCTTTTCTTCCATGCTATTTTCATTAATTCTTCTAATACTCCATCCCCTTTCCATTAAATTATTGGGTATTCTGTAGAGTTTGGACCTCTTCTTCCCCATATTCTGTTCCTTCATCTAATTTATTAGAAATTTCCTTCAGCACATCAACGTAAACAAACTTCACTCAGCATCTCTGTGTCTGATTCTTCATTTGTAAAAAGGAGCAAATATTTATTTGCTGAAGTGATTTTTATGAAGTTATTTAAGAACGTGATCCTATTATGAAACAATATTGCACCTTCTTTTGGTGAGGAGAACTTAGGTGACAGCCTTATCTCATGTGTAATCTGCTAGACAGATGCATAATAACTTTATTGAGCAATAAAGCTGTCTCATCAAATGGGTTGAATATTCAAAATGATAGTTGATTCTCTCTGGTTTCTTATTTACTGCATTCTGAAGGAATTAATAAACAAAAATTCAAACTCCTACCTAATAAAATACAAAAAAGAGTCATTAGAACAAAAATTAGCTATTGCTAATTAGTTTTGTTATAGAATTACTTTTGTTATAAAGACACCTGAAAAGATCTTAAATACGTGGCAAAACCAATTTTGTCCCTAGCTACTTTTGAAGAGCATGCAGACACAGTAGGGTGTTGTACTGGTCTCCTAAAATACACACAAGCTCTGAGGTTACCAGGCAGATCATCTTAAATATCTTAGAATGTATATTAACAGATGAACAAAGACAACTCTGGAGCACCATACTGCTATTCTTAGAGAATAGTGATTATCTTTAAAAAATTTAATAAAAGTACATTAGAGGAAAAAACCCACAGCCTTCACTTAAATTATACACTTCTTTCCACTGAAGAAAAGAGTGTGAAATGTGAATGAGAGGAAAAAAAGAAAGAAAGTTTGCAGTAACCGCATTTTTTCCCTAGTGTCAGCATACTCACACTGCAGAAGAACACAGAAATCTGATGGGAAGCGTAATTCTTTGTACACCACAGCAGGTAGACTGTGGGCGGATGGCAACACTGGGCTACCGAGTCAAGAACTGCTTCTTGGAACGTGATTGTACCACTGTTCCTTCTCAAACTGTTTATGGCCTCTGACCACCAGATTTTTAGCAAAACTTTTTTGGTCTAGCAATTCAAGAGGACTGTAATTTGAATCAAATACCATGGTGATTTTTAGGAACCTCTAATCTCTACTCCTGTCTGTGGTCCTCAAAACCCAGTTAGGACAGCCGAATGCAGTGCATATGTACTCTTTTATGAAAACCATTTGTGGTGGCACAGTCTCCTCTTTCATTTTGGAATTTTCTGTTGATTTTTTTTTTTTTTTTAAAGCATTGTGGGTAGTATGGCAAGATGTCTGTGAAACGTATAAGGACTTATCTCATTTTGCAAAGTAGAAAAATAAAAAAGACTGCAGGCAGGAAATACATGCTGGAGTTCTGAGA
>JAHREE010145971.1:0-10819 GCA_033628505.1 Tringa tobata | reverse complement strand
ATAATTTATATTTATACATATACATAATGGGAGAGTAATTGCCACAGTAATGTTTTTGAAAGTCAATATATTTTTGAGCACTGGCAAAAGCAGATTTTTCCTCCTAGAATTGTTTGTGGAAAGATCCCTGTTTGCACCGAGTTTTGCTGCAGATCTTAAATGCAGTGAGGCTGTTCATTTGCAGAATGCCTTGTTTCTTAAACACCTGGCAGATAATTACGGTGGGAAGTCTACTTAAATAATTATTTGCAAATCGCTGTTAAAATGGAAGAAAATCACACCTGGCTGGAGCGAGGTTTTCAAAGCCAGGGCAAAGGGACTGGAAAAACCAGGTGTTGTACCAGGAAACATGGAAAGGAGCTGGGCAGGTATCAGAGAGCCCAGGACAGGGTGCTCAACTAGAAGGAGAGAAGATGACAGGAATTGGTGCCCAAAAGTGCCTCAACAAAGGAACGGTTGTACGGTTAGAGCCAAATAGCATTTTTTTATAGCCATGGGGAACTACTGAGATTGTCTCACACGCTTACGAGTGGAGGGAAAAAAGCCTAACTCTTCAGTTAAGCATATTAACCAGGTTGGTACCTATTTAGTCTTCAGGAGCCCTCCAGGAGCCTTCAGGCCAGCTACAGCTTGGCCACTTGCAGCAGCTTTTGACGTCCATCTCAGGACAGCTCTTCTTTTATTTTTTTTTCCCCTCAATTTCAACTAAAGCTGTAAGACGACGAGGACCCCAAAACAAGGTAGCTATCACAAAGCAGTAGGCAACGTCACGAATACCTAGTGCCACTCACCCCGTTGAGGGTGTCCCTTAGAGACACCAAGTGCTCCCAAGTTCTCCACCCTCTGGTGACAGGTCTGAACAACAGCAGACCAGGGGTGGGATTCAGAAGAGATGAGGCCGTTACAGGCTCTTCCCCACCACTCGGACTCCAGGGTTAAGTATGCTACACCGATGTCATTTATCTCCTTTATGTTAATAATGACTTTATATTCTACACCATAACATAAATCCGTGGGAATAAATGCTCGGAGAAGCAGCTTTCATGTTGCTGATTTGTGTTTCTTGAGCACAGACAAGCAAAATATGCTCCTGTTTTATGGGGTTCAGATTAATACAGTTTTTGGGGGACAAAAACCCACTGCTTTTAACGGGGTTTTTTTGGGAGCTATCTTAAAAGAATAGAAGATGTCTATTTTTTATTCCACTAGAGGTCACTAGAACGACATTTTTACAAAGGTGACTACAGCAAAGAGCAGGATAATTCCAGTTCAAGAAGTTCACTTGGGATTTAACTATGGGATGAATTTGGCCAGCTGATCATTCTGGAATGACTGTTTGCATCAAAGTACTTTGGAGAAACTTCACACGGATTTCTGCTTTGCGAGCTGAGTGTTTTTCTGAAAACAAAATCACTCTAATTCTGTACTAGAGTGTGCACACCATAAAGGGTAGTTTAGAAAAGTTATATCATACCAAAATAAGTGAATTGAAGAGTTATTTTGGAGTGTTTTGGCTACAATTAACTAGTGGAATATTCACTAATAAGAGACCAAATTAAAATAAGGATTTGGAATTAGATTCTGTGCTCCTTCTTTCCTGTAGCTAGCTCAGTAAATGAAGATCTGAAGGGATCATAGAATCACAGAATGGTTTGGGTTGGAAGGGACCTTAAAGATCATCCAGTTCCAACCCCCTGCCAGGGGCAGGGACACCTCCCACCAGACCAGGTTGCTCCAAGCCCCATCCAGCCTGGCCTTGAACCCCTCCAGGGATGGGGCAGCCACAGCTTCTCTGGGCAACTTGTTCCTGTGTCTCACCACCCTCACAGCAAAGAATTTCTTCTTAATATCTCATCTAAATTGCCCCATTTTCAGTTTTAAACTGTTACTCCTCATCCTATCACTGCAATCCCTGATCAAGAGTCCCTCCCCATCTCTCCTGGAGCCCCTTTAGGGACTGGAAGGGGCTCTAAGGTCTCCCCGGAGCCTTCTCTTCTCCAGCCTGAACAACCCCAACTCTGTCAGCCTGTCTCCATAGGAGAGGTGCTCCAGCCCTCCGAGCATCTTTGTGGCCTCCTCTGGAGATGCCCCTGCCTGTGGCACTTCTGCTGCCTCCTCACTGCAGCCGTGTGGGGCTCTAGTCTGTGATGACATCAACAACTTAACTCATTAGGGGTGCAATCAGTCAGGCACTGCTTTTGTTGCAGTGCTGTGGTCCCAGTTACCCTGCCTCTTCTGTGGGGCTTCGAGGCTGTGCTCAGCAAGTGGTTGTCTCACCTTGACTGCAAGTGGTCTTACAGCTGGCCACTGTTGCCACATAGAATCATAGAATGGTTTGGGTTGGAAGGGACCTTAAAGATCATCCAGTTCCAACCCCCTGCCATGGGGCTGGAACTGCTGAGGGTTGTCACTCTCTGTGTGGCTGCAGCATCATCAGGTTGAAACCATACTTAACCTGTTATCCCACGGTCTTAACATGGTCTCGCCTGAACACCTCATCCTATAAGAGGAGCAGGTCGTGTAGCAGAGCCACGGGCCATGTATATCGCTTCAGTTGCTGGAAGGTTGTATTTTTCCACGAATCATGCAGTTGCAGGCCTCAGCGTGCTTTTCCAGAGGGAATCAGGGCCATCACACATCCTGCTGCTCCAGGAGATAAGGGCACACAATAGCCCAGAGCCGTGGTGCACAGCCCCAAGCACACCACTGGGAACTTCACCTCTGCTGATGGACAGGGTCAAGGGCCAGGCAACGGGAAATAAAAATTGTCTCTTCCCAGAAAGTCATGCATTTGTCTCATGAATCACCTGATATCAAAGGCAAATGCAGCTGCCAAACATTGTGCTGCTCCATGAGCTTATGTAAACCATTTAATGAGTCCATATGCACCTTTGCAGATATTTTCCTTCTCCATGTTCTACCCCCAACACTCTGCAAAGCCCTAACCCCAGTTACCTCCTTGCACTTCAGCTTACTTTTGGGTCTACTCACCTTCCTAACCTCATCCCCTCTGTGGGCATCACCTTAGTGGTGCTCCACCAGAGGAGGTCAGGAGGCAAAGGGCCATCCACCTGCATGAAACTCAGGGCCACCATGGTCCCCATCAGCTATGGAGCAGTTCAGCTGCTGCCTGTGAGAGAGCAGGAGGCGTCAGGCAGTGGGAGATTCATGATAGGACACCAAACGTGTTGGCTATATTGTCTCTGGGCAGTCTGAGTGTTGGCCAAATGCAACTAATGTCACTCCCTGCAACACCTGGCTGTGAGGGGAGCGTGGAAGGGAGTTAGAGAAGGTGGCTGCAAACCTTCCAGGTGTTTCTGGCAGCAAGTAGTGGTTCAGAGGTATCAGAGAGAGGAGCAGAACCCCTCATCTGCTTGGCTGGGCCAATCACGTTTGGGATGGTTGGAACAGAAGCAGACTCTTCCCAGTGCTCTATATACCACGTTTTTGGAAGGAAAAGCTAATTCACTGTTTATGTGAACGATTTTACTCCTCGTGGCAACTGACAAGCATCAGTTGCCTTTAATCCATGGCAGCTACACTGCAACGAGGTGTGGGTAGGTTAGGAAGTGCACGATGCTCCTCCAGTTCTCCTCTCGGTCCTTGCTGATTTCACTTTTGTCCTTTCTTGTTCAGGATCAGAAAAAAAAAATATCTTAGGTAAGACTCTGTGATGGAATAAAATTGGCCTTCCACTAAATTGTGGATGATGACCCCCTGGGTAATTGCTTTTGCTCTCCTCTAGCTGACTGTCTTATAAATCACAAGTGGTGTGGAGAGAGCGAGCAGGGATTGATCATTCGCCGTCCTCTTAATACTGTAATTCTGAGTCATCAAGGAGGAGAGAGATAGAAGAAAGATCTGGGAGAGAAGATAGTCCGTGGCCAAGCCCCACCGCTGTCCTCCCACGGTGAGGACTGAGAGGTAAGATGTGACCTGTGGCATATGACCTGATGGTTTTCTCTTGCGTATCAGGAAAGGTGGGAAGCCACTGCCACCAGAAGGTGTGATGACAGGACAGGGAAATGCGCTTGGTCGAAAGTTAATCTGGTGGGCTCAAAAACAAGCCGTAGTGAAGAACGTTTCTCACTGCTGAAGAGACCACCACATGTCACCTGAAAGCCCGGCCATCACGTCTTGCTTGCTGTTGCTGTCAGAGTTAACTAGGATTAGCATCCATCAAGCTAACGACGTCCCTGCAGCAGAACTGGGTGCAGATTGTCAAACCTAGCCAAGCAGCCACAATACATGTATTTGATCAGTCAAGCTCCCTGCTGGAAGCCCCCCACATAGGGCTGGGGATGTTCACATCAGCTCCTTCAGGAGAGCAGCCTACAGGGACCTTAAATCTAGTTGAAGGCCACCTGTGCCTCCACTCAGGCACCCCCTGATTGCAGGTTGTGCATCCTCCCCAGGGCAGGTTCGAGCTGCTGTTTAGGAAATGGGATTTTTTTTTTTTACTCCTGAGATGCAATCCCATGCCTCCTCCTAAATGGGTAAGCGTGGCAAACTGGTGCTTTTGTCGTGCCCTTTTGGATTAATCCCAATGGGAAGAGCTTCTTATAGCACTGACCTGGAGGGGAGACATCCCGTCCTGTTGTACTCTCGGTGCTCTTGAGGCGAAAAGGCTGAAGACAGAAGAAGTATATGCAGACTGAGAAAGTATCAGAGTGTACCTCTGCAAATTTCAGGATGCACCCGCCGTCAGAGTTTGGGTTTGTGTGCCTAAAAATTGCCTTTTGTTGTATTTAGAGCGTAAATTAACCTGCCATTCAAATCACTGGGGAGATGTCAGTGATTAGCTTATTTGGGGGAAATCGGTGCAGAGTATTTAAAACAAATGGTATTAAAATGCTTTTCTGATGATGAGCTTGTAGCATGAAAGACCTATAATCCTAGCTCTGGAATATATGGTCGAGAAGATACTACATTCAAAGGAGGGAAGGGGAGCAGGTTCTGCATTTGATGCGATGGGCTTCTGAAGTGACTCTTTGTTTCAGTAATAGAGCTTTTCCAGCTGCCTTTTCAGAGTGTGGATTTCAATAATAATTAAGAAAAAAAAAAAAGGCACATTTATAGAGAACTAAGCTTCCTGGAAATGCCACATTTGAACTCACAAGCTTCTTAACATCCTTTTTATATCCTGATGGTGTAATCAGTGTATTTTCGTCCCCAGCCAGCAAGTAATTCAGCATTAGCCCATCACCTTATTGAGGGCGGTTGCAAAAGACTCCCCGATTTATGGCGGACGTAAGAGGAGAATCTAAACCTGTAAAGACAGGCAGTCTAAATTTAGGAAGGGTAATGGAAAGCATTGTGCTTAGAGCTAAAAAGGAAACCGGATAGCATCGTGGGAACAGATTACTGCCAGGTTATTCGCTTCTCTAGCAGGAGTCGCCTATTTAGTAGTAATAACCATGATGCACAAGTTTTTATTTCAGTTTTAACTATGAAAACCCATAGAGCTCTTTGGCCTTACTGTAGTTTATAGTGACATAAATAATAGCAGGTCTTTCCCCATTTAAAAAAAAAAAAAAATTAAATTTTACCCTCTTGGAAAACCGGCCTGTCTAAAAGGGACTGAGACAAAGTTTGCAGTCTTTCAAATAGGAATAAACTCCTGTTTGGATTTAGAGCCTCCAGGACTGATGTGGAACCTAAAGATTCTGCATCTTGTGAGTCTATGAATCCAGAATCTCAGGTAGGATAAAAGCTTTCCTTTCAATAAAAAGTGGAGACAATTGATGGAGGAAAAGCTGATGTGACCATAGAGATGTTGGAGGCCCTACTTTTTAGATCTGATAATGTGTTGTTAGAGATATTGTCTACATTTCTTAAAGAAATGCCTCAGACTGTTTTGGATTTGCTATGCCATGGTCAGGGCAGAACCTGGATCAAAAGACTTGGAAAGAAAGCTGTGAAGGATGCGCTTCAGTGCCTTGTACAGGAAACTAAGGCATCATCCATGGTGGGAAAAGAGAAGATGTGAGATTGCCTGGTGACAGGGAAAATACCCTTGTCTGAATGTGACAGGGACACGGAGACAGGGATGTGACAAAGGGGCAGACAAATCAAGAGCGTGACGGGCAACTGGGGTGATGGGTTTTCAGTCGCCTTCTTTGCAAAACCAAGTTGCAATTGCAATTTGCTGCTCCAGGATGGATAAACAGAGAGGTACAATAGATCCTGGTTTTAATAGGTGGTTACACAGAGAGCTGCTGGATTTTAAACTATATGCAATGTGTATTTTCTCTCTGCATGTAATGGGTTTGGTACTGCGTGTGCCTGTGTGACTAATACAGTAAACCTCAGCGATGAGCACCGTGCCAGGAGTACAGGAGTGCTGAAAATTGAGTTCTTGACTCCTCATCCAGGGAAGGGTATTGATCTCTGGTTCTAAATGGTCTCTTCAGAAAGGCAATTCTGGGGCCCGTGCAGCTTTTTTATTTTTTTACTTGAAGAGGCCTTACAGGGTGACGTGATAACATAAAGGTGTGTTTGCTGCAGCAGCCAAAAGAACACAGCTGAAACGGAAGCACTGAATAGGGACCATATACTTGGCTACACATGGGAAATATATCCACTGCTTGGTTCATGTGCACCCATAAAATGCCAGAGGACAGAGGCAAATAACCTCTTTTTAATTGCTCACGCTTTGTAGATATTTGGGATTTGTCTCGTTTAGAACTGTGATATAAAACTGCCCCCAGCAGAAAAAAGGTAAGGATATATTATCAAAAATGTTAAAACAGTTGTGTAGTNCCCCAGCAGAAAAAAGGTAAGGATATATTATCAAAAATGTTAAAACAGTTGTGTAGTTGTATTTTTTTTAATTGCACAGCAGATGCTCAGACTAATTTCAGTAGATTCAACCTTGCTGTGCCAGCATCACGCTGGCAGAAAGAGAGGTGAGAATCAAGGTCACTCTGTTTCTTCTTCCTTTGCAATCAGTCATATTTCCAAAATAATTTTAGCAAATTATATTTATCAAATTTATCAAGTTAAAATGCAGGAACTGGATTCAGGCACTTAAAGTTGAGCATTCCTGGATTTCCAGACTGGATGGAGACGTGACTACGTAATGGGAGGGAGAAAAAGCCAGGCGCACGAACCTACTTAAGAGAAGATTATCTGGACTGCTTTTATGCTGATCTGGAAGATGACACTGCTTCTCTCAGAGCCTTCATGTGAAAACTAACATGTGAAGAAGATGTGACTAACCACGGTATTTTAGCATGAACAGCTGCTGAATTATTTTTGACCCAGATGGTAACGGGCCCTCACCAAATGCTTGGGCTGATTCATGCTGGCTGAACGGCTCCACTCACGATGCTCTCATGCTGTATGAAAAAAATGGTTTACAGGTTTACGTGATTTAGTATAACCCTCTGTAGGTTTTGGCACCGTTTCACACAAGACCTGCTCTTCAGCAAATGGTTTTCTAATGGAGCGTCCCAGTATCTTATCTATTTCCAGCTCTCTGCCATTACCTGTCACAATATTGTGCATGGTGGCAACATGCCAGGAGATGCAATGTCGTGTTCATAATTGTTAATATATCATGCCTATTTCAGGGCAGATACCCAAAGTGATAGGTGCTTTGGAAATAATAAAGCAAAATCCTTTCTTTTTTTTTTTTTCTTGCCTGTCATATTTCTTGTTCTCCAGCACTTTTCATTTTTCAGGCTGCTCGTTCTTCTTCTCTCCTGGTTCTGTTGCTGAAATATTTCTTTTAAGTGACCACAAAATAAGGAGCAGAATATGACTAGGTATGTGTAAACCGTAATGTATAAATCCATGCTTTGGAAGTATGTTAATCATCACATCTGATAAGCCTTCTACTGGCTTGCAGTGATGTTTTAAACAAATACAGTTTTTCTTTGCTAAATGCTTTTAATTGCTTGCAGGGCTTATCAGCATCTGCAAAGGTAAAATACTTCAACTCCCCAGTGAGCTGCATGATTTCCAGTTAGTTCTACATCCTTTTGATGTCAATCCCATGTGCCTATTATGTGATCTGCTAAACACACGTCTACGTTGAGCAAAATGTGCACATGTTGAATGATCACTTGCGGGGAGAAAGGGTGAATCTGTGAAAACTCCCTTTTTAGGCAATGGAAAGAAACCATCCCTCTCCAGAGGACCCAACGTCTAAGACAAGTGACATCAATTGCTCTCCCTGGGTACCTGTTTCTCTCTGCAAACTGTAAAGTCGCTGTAAAAGGAGAATATGTGGCTGGCTCAAGCCTGACCCATATTTATAAAGTGATATGATTTCATTAACTTAGCCATAGACTGTTTACTGAAGTAATACTTCATATTCAGGCTTGAATAAAAGAGTGCTTGGATAATGTCTTATGAAGCAGAAATGGTTCTTTCAAGGTTTAGTCCAACTCTGCAAATTCAAAACACACCAGTAAATGATAACTTATAACCAACCTGATGGCTAGAATTGCTCATACCTACACCACCAGCCTCTATTTCTGGATTTTAAAGTTGGTGTCTAGCAGGGACTATGTGTGTTATCCCAATCCTGGAGCTGAGTAATCTTGAAGTGCAGAGAAACTTCAGACCCCAAATTTGGAAACGTAAGTCACATCTGAGGCTCTCTACCATTAGTCAATACAGCATGTGCCATAGCTTGTTGCGTGGTCATCACTTAAAAGAAGCAAACGGGTTATTTTGTCCCTTCTGAGGAGCTGCATACCCACATACCATCTCTATTTCTTATCTCCCCATACCCCAGCGCAGGCAGCCATTCCCTGAAGTTGTATGGCGTACATTACTTCTCTTCAAATCCATACAAAGGCTATTTTTAGGATATATGACTGAATTGATACGGCACAGTTCTCAGCAGGAAACTTCCCTGTATGGCCATACCGTGTACCTGGGGAGACATCAGCTGCGCAGCTGTCTGCAGAGTAGTGTGTGTGCATTTACCTCAACTAATGAGTTTGTTTCCCTGGGAAAAGCAAAAACGGTAACTAAATGACTTACAATATGGTTTTGAAGCCCTACAGGACTTTGTATTAGATCTCTGCTCCACTCTCTGATATACTATAATGGTTACATCTTTACAAAAGTAAAGGTATGGCTATTTTCTGTACCAGTACAGAAAATCTCAGTATCAAACCACCAGAGAACACTGGTAAGTGTAGACTTTGAAATGCAGAAGGAAGGTTGTTTACGAGTACCGAGAAAGAAGGATAAAGTCTAAGAAGGCTTAGGCCTTATCCTATAAACCACTTATTTGTGTGCTTCATATATCACATTCATAGGAGATGGCCTGAACTGCAGGACATCTCTTCATCAGCGTGTGAGAGACCATTCACAGTGTATTGAGTTCTTCACCTCCTCCCCCAGGGTGGGGAGAGCTGATTGAGTGAGCAGATCCTTATGGAATAAACAGCCCAAAGTGGTGGACCTTTCCCTAAGCAGCTCAGTTTTCCCAAATAAGGAGCTATCGAAGGAGCCCATGGACGTGGTGTGATGTTGTTCTTGCCTGGTGCTGCTCATCTGGTGCTGCTTATCCCGACCTGCTGGAGGACGAGGAAGGAGGCAGCAAGTAAACATTGGGGTTTTGTGGCACTCAACCATCTATGCACCAAAAAAACCAATGTGGAGGACACTCTTGCCTTAGCTGAGTGCATCTCAAAGGCGGGTGGGTCCAGAGAGGGATGGTACAGAGGAGACTGCACCTGACAGAAGGGTTGGTTTGTCTGGGCTGATTAAGAAAAGGAGCTTCGGGAAAGAAAAAGAAACAAACCTCTGGCATCGGGAGGTGAGATCTGTGTAGAAGAGGAACTGGAGCTATGAGATCGTTCCTGTTCCTTGACTTAAACCAATCGCTATCCCAGCTGTGGAAGGAAGGAAGGACATCATTTTCCAGATGCACCAGCTCCAACACCCTCGTATTCCTCAGTTTTTACGGCCACTCCAATGCCTTCCTTTCCCAGGCAGAAGCTGAGCGCTGAGGGGAGGTGACCACAGGGTGTCACCCTTGGTCCAGACTCTCCTTTGGAGATCTTCCACAGGTTCCAGCCCGGGTCCAGGTGGGCTCTCACACGGGACAGTGCTTCCACCAGGGCGCTGGGTCAGTGGTACCACGTACAAAGAGCAGAGACCGACCGTGCGGGGACATTGACCCCTTTCTCCAGTCCTTGGACATCAGGGCAACGGCCTTTCCGCAGTGCAGCAGGAGGCACCTCACTGTCGAGGCTCCTCAGGCTTGAGATTTCCACTTTTTGGAGGTTTTTCCCTCTTTTCTTTTACTCCAACAGATCGGGCAGGAGGAAACTCCTGAGTAAACAACAGCCCCCTGCTCTCTCTGGGGCTTGAGAATATCCAAAAGTGGAAAACTCACTTCACACAGCTGCAGGTGACCAAACAGAAACCTGCAGTGTTTATATACTGCACAGGAAAGCCACAAACTACTGAATTTCACTCTCTCAAAGAAGAGGACTTTCATTTAGAGCCTTGCCTGACACTAAAGCAATCTGGTGGCCAAATTGTCTCTGATTCAAAACATATATGCAGTACATATCTGTATTAGCTGTTTAAAGTTTTCTTTTTCAGATAGCAAACCTTTTTTTTTCTTGTTTTTTTTAAACCCTCATTTTTTGGAAAGCAGTTTGGGAAGCATGTTTGTGGTAACTTTCCACGGACAGTTCCAGCCAGCATGGAAAATTTTTATCCCGATCTTTACGTGTTGGCCTTGACAGCAGAAACTGTAGGTGTGAGGAGCATCAGAAACCATCCAGCTTGCTCTGCTGGGGTAACCGTGGCCATGTGGTACCACAGAAACCTCTGTAGAGCTGGT
>JAHREE010145961.1:0-12081 GCA_033628505.1 Tringa tobata | reverse complement strand
AATGGTTATGTGTTCGTTTCTACGCTAACATTTTGGCGACCCAGATGGGACCTCGCGGGCACTGCTGAGGCGGATCGCGTTCTGATCCTGCTCCAGCCGGCACCGAGAGATTCTCGGGGAGCTATCGGCCGCGACCGACCTCCGCTGCTCTCGACGAACCTCTGATACAGTAAGACAAGGTGCTTTATTTTGGTAATAGTAAGCGGTACCGAAGGGGGGTAAGGAGCCTGCCTGTTAGACGCGGTGAAAGCTGCGCTTGGTTGGGCTAAGGAGCTCCAGGTGGGAAGCCCGGGCGCCGTCCGTCAGACAGGGCGAAAGCCCTGCAGGTTCGGCATTTGGTATTGTAATCGGTATGGTATGGTAATGGTATGGTAAAAGTTGCAACTATAAGAAAACGTAACGTTCGGGTAAATGTTTGAAATCTAGCTTGCGGGTTTTAACCTGCATGACTAGTGTTGCGGCTACCCAGTCTGCGGGACTGGCGCTTGCGAAAAGCCAATCTGTGGGGTTGGCACCTGTTGCTATAATTGAGAATTGTTTGATTAATTTGTTGTGTGTTGCAAGGTCGACATTGTGATTTAATAATGCCGGAGATCCCCAAGAATTCTCCTCTGGGTTGCATATTGAAACATTGGAAAAAAGGAAAATATGAACAAGCTTTTCAGAAAGCTAAATTAATTGATTATTGTAATAATTGGTGGCCTCAGTATAAGCTTGGGGATCAGGAGCAATGGCCAGAAAACGGATCATTGAATTATAACACTATGTTACAGTTAATGTCATTTTGTAGACGGGAAGGAAAGTGGGATGAAGTACCATATGTAGATATGTTCTTTGATCTAAGAAATAACAAAGAATGGCAAAAATCTTGTGGAATATTAGTGTTACAGGGCGGTAATGAGGTACAATGTAAAGAATGTAATGTTGACAAGAAGTGTTTCGGTTGTCTGGCTAGAAGCAATAATTTACAGCACTCGGAGGAGGAAAAATTTGAATTAATGGTATCCCCCTTAGCCGACCCCTCGGCCCCCCCGGCCCCTGATACGGACGATAATAGTTCGGATTCTGGGGAAGATGGGGACGGAGGGGAACAGGGGAGCCCCACCTTCTCCCCAATATCACACAGAACAAGGAGAAAGAGAAATTAAGGGGCGGTAGGAGTGAATGACCAACATGGAGTTTTTGGTAGACACGGGGGCAACATATTCAGTATTAAACAATTTGTGTGGGGGGTTGGGAAATAAAACTATTACCATAATAGGGGCCACAGAGAAAGAAGAGCGACGGCCATTTTTGCAACCCCTAGATTTACGATTCCGAGGAAAGGAATTAACACATGAATTTTTATATGTGCCGGAGTGTCCTGTTCCCCTTATGGGACGAGACTTATTAGCAAAATTGGACGCTAAAATTGCTTTTGAAAATGGGGAGTTAATTATGCAAATTCCAGAATCTAGAGTAGGGCAGATATTGGTGTTAAAAGATAAACCTAAAAATGCAAATACCCAGGGAAGTTGAAGAAGCGGTAATGCCAACAGTATGGGAAACTGAGATACCAGGGAAATCTGAGACTGCTCGTCCAGTGGTGGTAGAATTAAAGGAAGGGGCCCAACCGGTTAGAGTAAAACAATACCCGATAAGATTGGAGGCTAGATGGGGGGTGGTAAAAATTATAGAGAAATTTTTAAAATATGGGGTTTTAGAAGAATGCGAATCCGAATATAATACCCCCATTTTTCCAGTAAAGAAACCAAATGGGGAATATAGGTTGGTCCAGGACTTGAGAGCTATTAATGAAATAACAAAAGATATACATCCAGTTGTGGCGAATCCATATACCTTGTTAACATCTGTGAAAGAGAAATATAAATGGTTTACTGTCATTGATTTAAAAGATGCCTTCTTTTGCATCCCTCTGGACAAGAATAGTAGGAAACTGTTTGCCTTTGAATGGGAAAACCCACAGAATGGACGGAAAACACAGCTAACATGGACCAGGCTTCCACAAGGATTCAAAAACAGTCCAACGCTTTTCGGGAACCAGCTGGCAAAGGAATTGGAGAAATGGACTATGCAAGGGGGTATTCAGGTACCTAGATCACAATACTTGTTATTGCAGTATGTGGATGACATCTTCATTGCTACAGAAGATAGGACATTGTGTTTACAAGTTACCATTGCTCTCCTGAACCTATTAGGACAAAATGGATATAAGGTTTCTAAAGAGAAAGCGCAAATAGCATGCGAAACAGTACTGTATCTAGGATGTGAAATTTCCCAAGGGCAGCGTAGGTTGGGGGTAAATCGCATAGAAGCTATTTGTGCAATACCGGAACCTCGTAACCTGCACGAATTAAGAACCTTTTTAGGAATGACGGGCTGGTGCAGACTATGGATAATGAACTATGGACTAATAGCCAAGCCACTCTATGAAGTACAGAAGTTATCAGAATTCGTCTGGGGTAAGTCACAGAAAGAAGCATTTAAGAAGTTAAAGTTGGCCTTGCAAACAGCCCCTGCATTAGGGCTCCCAGATCTGACCAAGGAATTTCAGCTATTTGTCCATGAGAGACAGAGATTAGCATTAGGAGTGTTAACTCAGAAATTGGGAAGCTGGAAGAGAGCAGTGGGATATTTTTCAAAACAATTGGATGCAGTAAGCGCTGGATGGCCATCATGCTTGCGGGCAGTGGCAGCGACAATGCTTCTAATCCAGGAAGCAAGAAAACTGACTTTGGGGAAACATATAGAGGTATTCGTACCTCATATGGTGACAACTGCTTTAGAGCAAAAAGGGGGGCATTGGCTATCCCCTAGCAGGATGATGAAATACCAAGCAATCCTAACAGAACAGGATGATGTGAGTTTAAAGACGACTAACCTGTTAAATCCAGCAGTTTTTCTAGGAACAAGCCCCGAAGAGGGAGTACTTGAGCACAACTGCGTAGAAGTAATTGAGCATACCTACACGACCAGGGAAGATTTAAAAGACTTACCTTTGGACAACCCGGATTGGGAGTTATTCACAGACGGGAGTGGCTTTGTGGAAAGTGGTACTCGATATGCGGGATATGCTGTGACAACTCAAAAGAAAATTGTGGAAGCTCGAGCCCTGACCCCGGGCACTTCAGCTCAACGTGCTGAAATAATAGCCCTAACTAGGGCATTGGAATTGAGTGACGGTAAAAAGGCAAACATTTGGACTGATTCAAAATACGCCTTTGGAGAGGTACACGTGCATGGTGCCTTATGGAAAGAAAGAGGACTATTATCAGCACAAGGAACCAACATTAAGTATCAGATGGACATATTGGCACTAATAAAAGCAGTGCAAAAGCCCGAACAAATAGCAATAATGCATTATAAAGCGCATCAGAAGGAAGTTTCGAAAGTATCAGAAGGAAATGCCCTAGCAGATCAAACTGCCAGACAAATAGCGTGGCAAGTATGGACTATCATGGCATTAGTGCCTCAAAAGGTAAGCCCGTTAAGTTCTTATCTTCCACAGGATCCACGATATACCCGAGAAGATGAGAAACTGGCTGAACTATTGAAAGCCTGTAAAAATCCACAAGGATGGTACGTAACAACGACAGGCCAAGTTATCGTCCCACCAGTAATAATGCGGAAAATCCTGCAAACAAAACACCAAAAGTGCCATTGGGGTGCAGAAGCATTGGTAACATATTTAAAACGAGGTATGATCTCTACACAGATGTTAACTATGGCTAAAGCTGTGAACTCTAAATGCGAGATTTGTCTAAGAAACAATCCAGTTATGAGGAAGCCCGTTCAAATGGGAAAGGTGAGAGTGGGGACACAACCAGGAGATTATTGGCAGATTGATTTTGCTGAATTACCAAAGGCACAAGGGTATAAATATTTACTAGTCGGGGTTGACACTTTTTCCGGATGGCCAGAAGCCTTTCCCTGTCGCACCAATCAGGCGAAAGAAGTGGTCAAGGTCCTATTGAAAGAGATTATTCCTAGATTTGGGGTTCCTATGGGGATCTCATCTGATCGGGGACCTCATTTTGTTGCGGGTATTGTACAAGATGTAAGTAAAGCATTAGGAATCTCCTGGGATCTACATACTTCTTGGAGACCTCAGTCTAGTGGACAAGTAGAGAGAATGAACCAGACTTTAAAGGGACAAGTTAGTAAAATTTGCCAGGAAGCTAAAATCCAGTGGCCTCAAGCATTACCTATTGCTCTGCTACGCATTAGGATAAAGCCGAGAAAGGGACTATCAGTAAGCCCCTACGAGATTCTATATGGAAAACCTTATGAGGCACCTAGGCCTAACCCTAACATGCACATAAAAGGCAATCAGGATGTTTATAACTATGTTTTATCTCTTGACAAAGTCTTAACGCAGCTGCGAAGCAACCTTGTATGGAACAGACCACTACCATTAGAAATCCAGTACATGACATCCAGCCAGGAGATCGAGTGTACGTTCGAAATTGGAATGAAGAGCCACTAAAGGAGCGTTGGGAAAGACCCTATCAAGTACTGCTAACCACCTTTACTGCTGTTAAGGTGGCGGAGGTAGACGCGTGGATACACTATACTCGAGCCAAGAAAGTACCAGAAGTTTGGGAATCACAATTGTTAACTCCAACCAAACTCAAACTGACACCAAAATAACATGTCTTGCTTTTGGATAGTATTGATAATTTGGGCATTAGTATGGTTTGAAACAGTTGCTTTTGTAGAAATTCCCTTGAAAAACAATGTGATTGTAAGATGGGAAAGAGAGAATATTACTCTCAGCTGTGCGTTCAGAAATTCCACAATACTAGAGGAACAAAAGGTGGGAGTAACATGGGCAAAGAAGAGGCAATGTTGCCAGGCAGACCAAGGAATATATGTATGTGCTGTAAAGAATCATGACAATATCAGTTATGGGAAACAAAAACTAATAGTGAAATCCGCACTAGATTACGGGATCAAAGCAAGGCACACAAAATACGCTGTGACATTGGGAATGAATGTACTAATCTATTGTGAATTGCAGGATCCCAATCCTCCCTACTATGGATGGACAAAAAAGGTGTTCCCTGCACTGAAAGATGACAGGCATCAGACAGAGAAAAGAAATGGAAGAACGGTAACTCACTCAATAATAAGGATAGAGGAAAATGAATTGGGAGTTTATCGATGTGAGTATAAGAATAACACAGCCAGGGGATACAGCGAAGTAATCCTTGTCAAAAGGAGAGCAAAGAGGTCAGTGAATCCAACCCAGGTAATACAAACTTATAACTCAGACCCAGAAGAAAATTTAATGATTGGCTTGATCAAGGATTTTGCTAAAATGCAGAACACTAGCAAAATAACTGCTTGTTTACCCTTACCAAAAACAGCAGGAGAACCGATTAGTTGGGGAATAATTACTCTCCCCCCCTGGTGTTATTATGACGAAGTTAGTGAAGAATTAGTGCCCAAGCAAATAATGGAATGGGAATGCCAAAAAGAAGATTTAGGCAGACAAAATTGGGACTCTATCTGGTCAATGAGTATTCTCCAGAAGTTTCAGTACGGTGGCAATACTTCTTGGTGCTTCCAGTGGACAGGTACACAAAGTGTATGGGCCTCCCCAGAAACACCAAAAATGAATATATTTAATCTTAGTACCATTGAAAGTGTACCATGGTGGCACTGTGCTAAAGTATTTGACTGTGATACTGACCCAGAGGAAATCACAATACTGCCAGTAAGAATTGCCTTAAAGGCAGGTTGTGCATGTCGTGGGTTGAAAATCCATGGACAAATAATACAAGTTCCCTACAATCGAATGGATTGCAAATATTCCACATTACATAGTATGGGAAACCTAGTATGGGCTGCTAATGATGGAACATGGACTACTCATTTATCTCTGACGGGACCAGTGAAGGAAATCACTCTAGGAATACCCACCTTATGTCCAATTTGGAAAATAACACCTTTTAAAGGTAAACTCGAAAATTTGCAAATAAGAACAAGGCGGAAAAGTATTGAGAATGATGAATGGCAAGAACCATCATCAGGAGTGAAAGTAGGCTGGGCACTGGAATCAATCTTTGCACAGGTAGCTAGCTACCGAAATCGAGAAATGGTTTATAGACTAATCGGACAGACAGAGAGATCGGCTAAAGCAACTAAAGAAGGGTTCAGGAATCTTAACCTTCAATTACAAGCAACAACTAAAATGACCCTGCAGAATAGAATGGCGTTAGATATTTTGTTGCTTAAAGAACATGGTGTGTGTGGTTATTTAAAAGATAGAGTCGACCATTGCTGCATACATATTCCCAATGTCACAGCTGATATAGAGCATGATATCTCCCAACTAGCCAAAATAGAACAAGAAGCAAAGCGAGAAAAGGAAGAGATCGCACAAAACTGGGTTGGAGCCTTATTCAACAGCCTGGGCCTTCACCTCTCGAGTTGGATTAACTCGCTACTACAAACAGTAATTGTGATAATCATAATATTTCTGACATTGTATCTGGTGTTTCGATGTATAAAAATGGAAATAGGAAGAAGCAGGGCATGGACTCATCGCCTAGTAAGAGCAATAACTAGAGAACATCCAACAAATATACACCTTCAAGAAATAACACCTCCCCCATCATATAAAGAATCAGCCTGGATTTAGTGAAAATACTTGCAACGAGAGTGAAGTATTTTCAAAGGGGGGAGATGTTGGAACACGAAGCTAAAACGAAGCTGTGAAGTTAAGCTGCTATAGCATTTGTGATTAAACGTTGTGATTAAAGAATATGTAGGAACATCTAACCATAGAAGAGTGTGTACTGTAACTGACAGTTCTGTAACTAACAGAACATCTAAAGCTAGAATTATAAAGTTTATGATTAACTCTGTAACTGTGGTGATGGGAACGGGGCATGCTATGTGATCATTGAAGCATCCAGATAAACGAGAGAGGCGGTATACCACAAGAGCTAAGGATATGCCTGAAAAGCTAAGAAGAATAAGGAGGAGATTGGTATCTGAAACTGAACCTGGAAATGGACCAGAATGAGGAAAGGTGAAAAGTACACAGTGAGGAAGACGTCTTACTTCATCTGAGGAAGACGTCTTACTTCATCACAAAGACCACCGACGACCACTAGAGGGAAAACGAGCATGCGTAAAAGAAGGAGGCTGATGTTGCAATAAGATGAGGCAATCTGTAATGCATATGTATTAGCAAATGTAGCAATACCTGATTAATATGCATAAGATGATGTAATCAGTAGAGTATAAAATGTGTACGTGACAAAACGATTTTCGAACCAGATTTGGGTGCGGACCCCTGGTTCCCGAGCTCGCAATAAAGCACCACATATAACCAAGGAAAATGGTTATGTGTTCGTTTCTACGCTAACACTGGGAATCAACACTCCTGCTTAACTTGGTGTCATCTGTGAACTTGCTGATGATACACCCTATGTCCTTGTTGAGATCATCAATAAAGGCGTTAAACAGAAATGGTCCTAACACTGTGCCCTGAGGGACACCACTTGTGACCGGCCGCCAGCTGGGTTTAAATCCATTGAGCACTACTCTTTGGGACCTTCCAGTCAGCCAGTGCTTGATCCAGCAGATCGTATGCTCATCCAGGCTGTGTGAAGCCAGTTTTTCCATGAGATTTGTATGGGGGACAGTATCGAATGCTTTCCGAAAGTCCAGGTATACAATATAAACAGCCTTGCCCTCATCCAATAATCTCGTTATCTTGTCATAGAAGGAGATCAGGTTCATCTGGCAGGACCTGCCTTCCATAAACCCATGCTGACTAGGCCTGATCCCCTGGTTGCCCATTATGTGGGTTTTGATGGCATTCAAGATGACCCGCTCCATGACCTTCCCTGGTATCGAGGTCAGACTGACAGGTCTATAAGTAGTGTGACAGTGCTAGTTGGTAAAGGTGCCAGTAAGGCCTTGCAGCCTGTTGCAGCAGTTGATGTGGGAGAGAAAGACACATGTAGCAGTAAAGACACGAGGAGTAATGATAACGATAAGATGGTAACTGCACATGGACAGGTGGGAATTAATGCTTGCCCTCCCAGAAATATAGTGGGACAATTAGCCCAGCTAAAGTGCATCTACATGAATGCACGCAGCATGGGCAACAAACAGGAGGAGCTGGAGGCCATCGTACAGCAAGAAAACTATGATCTAGTTGCCATCACAGAAACGTGGTGGGAGGATTCACACAACTGGAGTGCTGTGATTAAAGGCTACCAACTTTTCAGAAGGGACAGGCAAGGTAAGAGAGGTGGTGGGGTGGCCCTTTATGTTAAGAACAATATTGTCAGCCTAGAACTTAGCAATATGCATGATGACACTGTTGAGGGTCTATGGATAAGAATCAAGGGGAAGACCAATAAGGCAGATGTCGTGGTGGGAGTTTTTTATAGACCCCCAAACCAGGATATAAAGGCTGATGAAATATTCTATAAGCAGGTGGCAGAGGCCTCATGATCACTCTCCCTTGTACTCATGGGGGACTTCAACTTCCCAGATATCTGCTGGAAATATAACACAGCAGAGAGGCAACAGTCCTGGAGATTCTTGGAATGCATGGAAGACAACTTCCTAACGCAGCTGGTGAGGGAACCGACTAGAGAAGGTGCCCTACTGTACTTGCTGATAGTTAACTCAGAAGGTCTTGTGGGGGATGTAGACATTGGAGGTTGTCTTGGACAGAGTGATCATGAAATGATAAGATTCTCAATTCTTGCTGAAGCAAGGCGGGGGGCCAGCAGAACCGCCACCTTGGAATTCCGAAGGGCAGACTTTGGCCTCTTCAGGAGCGTGGTTGAAAATGTGCCTTGGGAGACAGTCCTGAAGGACAAAGGTGCCCAGGAAGGCTGGTCATACTTCAAGGAGGCACTCTTCAAAGCGCAGGAAAGAGCCATACCCAAGTCCCAAAAAACAAGCAGGAAGGGAAGAAGACCAGCCTGGCTAAATAGAGAGCTTTGGCTGGAGCTCAAGAAGAAAAAGGAAGGTTTACGATCTTTGGAAAAGGGGCCTGGCAGGCAAGGAGAAATACCAGGAAGCGGTGAAGATATGCACACGGAAAATTAGAAGGGCCAAGGCTCAAGCTGAGCTCATCTTGGCCACCACAGTTAAGAACAAAAAAAAGGGGTTTTTTTCGGTATGTAAACAGGAAAAGAAAGATTAGGGAAAATGTGGGCCCACTGGTGAATGAGATGGGCACCCTAGTGGTGGAAGACCCAGAGAAGGCAGAGTTGCTGAATGCCTTCTTTTCTTCAGTCTTCACTGCTAAGGCTGCCCCTCATGAATCTCTGGCACTGGAGGCAAGGGAGATGGTATGGAGAGAGGAAGTTTCTCCTCCAGTAGAGGAGGACCAGGTTCAGGACCACTTGGCCAAACTGGACATTCATAAGTCCATGGGTCCTGATGGGATGCACCCACGAGTGCTGAGAGAGCTGGCAGATGTTATTGCTGGGCCACTCCCTATCATCTTTGAAAGGTCATGGAGAACAGGAGAGGTGCCTGAAGACTGGAGGAAGGCCAACATCACTCCAGTCTTCAAAAAGGGCAAGAAGGAGGACCCTGGCAACTACAGACCAGTTAGTCTCACCTCCATCCCTGGAAAGGTAATGGAGAGATTCATTCTAGATGTCACCTCCAAACAAGTTGAAGAGCGGGGGGTCATTGGAAGTGGGCAACATGGGTTTACCAAGAGTAAAGCATGTTTGACCAAACTGATAGCTTTCTATGATACTATAACTGGTTGGCTGGATGAAGGGAGGGCAGCAGATGTCACCTACCTTGACTTCAGCAAGGCTTTTGACACTGTCTCCCATAATATCCTCATTGGGAAACTAAGGAACTGTGGGCTGGATGAGGGGACAGTGAGGTGGACTGATAACTGGCTGTGTGACAGGACCCAAAGGGTAATGATTAATGGAGCAGGTTCAAGCTGGAGACCTGTAACCAGTGGTGTCCCCCAGGGGTCAATACTTGCTCCAGTCCTGTTAAACATAGCAAAACGACAATGAGCAAGCAGTGTGCTCTTGTGACCAGGAAGGCCAATGGAATCCTGGGCTGCATAGGGAAGAGCATGGCTAGTAGGTCGAGGGAAGTCATTCTCCCCCTCTACTCTGCACTGGTGAGGCCACAACTGGAATACTGCATCCAGTTCTGGGCTGCCCAGTTCAAGAGGGACAAGGAACTACTGGAAAGAGTCCAGCGAAGGGCAACGAAGATGATCCAAGGATCGGAGGCTGAGAGAGCTGGGACTCTTTAGCCTGGAGAAGAGAAGGCTGAGGGGAGACCTTATCAATGCCTAGAAGTATCTAAAGGGTGGTTTGAAGGAGGAGGGAGCCAGACTCTTTTCAGCAGTTGCCAGTGAGAGGATGAGGGGTAACGGGCATAAGTTGGAACAGAGGAGGTTCCACTCAAACATGCGGAAAAACTTCTTCCCAGTGAGGGTGACAGACCCCTGGAACAGGCTGCCCAGGGAGGTCGAGGATTCCCCTTCTTTGGAGATTTTCAAGCCCTGCCTGGATGCCGTCCTGAGTAACATGCTCTAGCTCTGGGCAATCCTGCTTCAGCAGGGAATTTGGACTAGATGATCTCTATGGTCCCTTCCAACTCCAAAAAATTCAATGAAATTCAGTGAAATTCAGTGTAATTGTAACAGAATAAAATCATAGAATCATAGAATCATCTAGGTTGGAAGAGACCCTTGGGATCATCGAGTCCAACCATCTACCCTACTCTACAAAGTCCTCCCCTACACCATATCCCTCAGCACCACATCTAATCGTCTCTTAAATGCATTGAGGGATGGTGACTCAACAGAGTCAACCGCCTCCCTGGGCAGCCTATTCCAATGCCCGACCACCTTTTCTGTGAAGAATTCTTTCCTAATATTCAGTCTAAACCTACCCTGTTGGAGCTTGAAGCCATTCCTGACCAACTGGGGTATTCCATCCCATCTGCCCCATGCTCAGTATAAAAGCTGAGGGATCAAAGGGTCAACGCTCTTTCTTCAGTGGCTGATGTCCGAAGAGAACTCTGTCTGTTCATTTGCCTTTGATCCCCATCCGTGTGTTCCTGACTCCAGAGGTGGAACCCAGTTCCCATCCATTGCTGAGTCCAGTCTGGGACTTCCCCAGTGCCTGCTGGTGACGGGACTGTCATCCTGGGAGCTTGATACGGGTTTGTATATTTTGTATCTATTTCATAATTTTCTTCTTTTTTATTTTCATAATAATTTTTCATTAAAACAGTTCAGTTCATTCTAAACTTTTGAATCTCCTTCTCTCTTCCTCTCCTCTTTTTTTTGGGGGGGAGGGGAGGGGAGAGAAGGGCCATCTGTTGGTCTGTTTGCAGTGATTTCGGCTGAAACCACGACAGGAAGAAAAGCTTGAGGCAGACGAAGCAGATGGTGGAGATTTTGTTGTTCAAGGAGTCTGCTGCTTGGAGACTGGCTGAGCATCAGTCTGCTTGTGGGAGGTGATAACGGATGTTCTTTGATTCACTTGGTGAGGTTTTCTTTAACCTCTTCTCTTCAACTATTACACTGTTCTCATGTGGACCCAAAACTTTTCACACTCTATTTCTTCCTGTTCTCTCCCCTGTCCCACTGGGGAGGGAGGAGGAAAGAGTGGGCGACTGTGTGGCTGCTGGGCTATTGGCCATTGGCCAGAGTCAACCCCCCACAGAAAGGAAGTTCCTGATAACTGGGAGTGAGTTCAGGGGCGGGCCACCAAGATGCTTAGGGGCTGAAGCACTTTCCTGGGAGGAGAAACGGAAGGGCCTTGTTTAGCCTGGAGAAGGGAAGGTCTTGGGAACCTCCTAGCAGCCTGTCTGTCCCTACGGGGAGGTTTTCAAGGCCATGGAGCCAGTCTTGTCACCGTGGTGCTTGGCAGGAGGTCAACAGGCCATGGTCAGGTATCGAAATAAAAAAGTTCAGGACACAGAAAAGCAAAATCTTTTTGTCCGTGGGGGCATCCAAGCATTGGAGGAGGTTTCCCAGAGACATTGTGTCATCTCTGCCCTCGGATGTTTTCCAGCTCCCACTGGATCAAGCCTTGAGCTACATTGTCT
>JAHREE010145918.1:0-10200 GCA_033628505.1 Tringa tobata | reverse complement strand
GTGTTCTTCCCAACTTGCTGTTAATGGAAGAAGGGGAAAAAAGAGGAAAAAAAGAGAAAGAAAGAAAGAAGAAAAAGAAAAAAAGGAAGAGTAGTAATTCATTCCCCTTTTTGATTCTCATTTGCTAATAAAATACTCCCAGTCCAGTGGGACCAGACCACAGCCTCTGCCTCCTTCAAATGGGCTTTGGGAGTCAGACCACACTTTGAGAGCAAACAGCACATAATTTATAATAGTGATTTAAAGTAATTTGAGTTAATCATTCCATCCTGATGCATGCAAAGCTTGACTAAGTAAGTTTAGTCAATTAAGCTTCTACTTCTATTCTTTCAACTCTCCTACCACAGTTTCTCCTGGACATGAATGCATCCATTCTCTCTTCCTTTTGATCTTGTAAGAAGTCATTCTCTCATTCTTTTCCCCTTATCTATGCCAGACATCTAACATTTAGTAGAAATATCCCTGATATCATACATGCACTGTCTGTATTTCTGTATAAGAGTAATTGGAGTGTCCTGCTCATTAGGAACACCTTTTACCCACAAACAGGACCAAACCTGCAGTATTAATTATGCTATTCCCTGTCCTCTGCCTCTAAGGAAACGTACTCTGATTTTACATTTCTCTACTGCAGTATATCCTGCAGCAAAATTCCTCCAATGCCCACTTTCCCTGCCAGGTACAAAATACAAGAGAGCAGCTGGGGGAGCCTGTCAGGCTTTGCTGGATGCCGTAGGGACAATGTGCCAACTCCATTCTGCCATTAGCTGGGTTACACAATACGCATGCCTTACAGCCTCTAACTAATAGTTTTGCAAATTCATAAAAGGGAGACTCAAGGTAAAATACCTCCTTCAGGGCATAACTAGGCCTGCATGCAGCCTGCTGCTCAGAACAGGTGAATTAAGAATGCAAAACCTTAGCTATGCTAACATTTTTTGTGAGTTTTAATTTATTTTCTTCTCTCATTGTTATTATAAGAGAACCCAGCCTGATCCCTTGTGACTTTTTCTCTGCTACTTCTCTGGTTTGGAGTAAAGCATGTTAATGAGACAAATGTAGATAACTAAACTAGTCTTCCATTTATTTCACAGAACACCCACCCTCCTCAAAAAAACAGCAAACTAATAAAAAAAATAAAAACCAACCCCAATTCTCTATGAAGACTGACAACAAAAATCCCCCCTCCTAGTTTTTGATTTAACATAAAATTAAGACATGAAAGTAAGATCAATAACTCATTTCCTTATGTAATCTTAGGAACAGCAACATAATCAAAGAGTATAAACAGTGCCAAACCAATTTAGATAAGCAACATGTTTATAGAAGCACTGTTAAATAGCTTCTAAATACTTCTTTATTTTTTTTTAACGCTGACTTTTTTCTTTAAATATTTTCATTTGACTTGTCCAATGCAGGATAAGATTTAGAGCAACAAAGCCTGTCTGGACCAAAGTGTCTCACAAAGTTCAGAGTCATTAGCAGGTGTTATCAACAAATACACAGTGCCACAAATGAATTTCTATTGTTGGTAACTGAGGCAATACAGATTTCACCAGATGAATTCCCAAACCCCAAAGGCATATTCTTTGAACAAGGATTTAACCTTCCCCCACCTCTATAGATTAAAAAAAATGCTATACACGTGAATAAGGCAAATGACAAACAGCATTTTCTAAATAAGAGGAACAGTTTGAAAGGTTTGCTATGCTTATATACAATAGAAAACATTTTAGGTTACTTTAGTGCCAAGCTGATACCTTTTTAAGAGCAATACTTGCTACATTAAAAATAATTACAAATTGCAGCAGCAGCAACATAAGAATGTTCACAGAATTACATTTTACCTTTACAGCACAGAGATGGGCTCACACACAGAAACATGTGGGATGAAACTACTATCATGTACAAGATCTTACCTGGAACAAACCCATCCACCAGTCTATACGTATTTGCCCACCCCCGAAAAAGGGGTTAGCAATCTCTGTGCATGAACATCAGTGTACACGAGCAACAGAAAGTGAGGTTTAGGCACCTGAGGCCTCACTGCCATCGTCACTACCCACTAGAACCATAATCCTCACTTTGAATCATGGAACACACACAAAAAAAAACCCTGTCCATTTAACATCATTCCATTAAAATCCTATGTGAAAATGTATCCAATATCAACATTTGATATTGTAATGCTGTCGATTTTCTTAGCAAATATTTTGCTCAAGACTCCCAGGAGATTATGAACTTTATTAAGGATCCTCTGTTCTCTCCTTTTCAATTATTATAAAACTGGAGGAGTAAAATTACATAATTGGGACATTTGAAATAAACAGCATCTGTGGACTTGCAAGTTAATTGGAACCTATGCATCTTTGAGACAATTCTTAGACTAGTGTCTTTGTGACTTCTAGAAATCTCAATGTTACTACCATTTCTACAAAACTAAAATAATGACAGTACAGGTGATCAAAATCCACCTCGACAACAGAAGTCTTGCTCAAAAAAAAGAAAGTATATTCACTTCATAATCCAATCCAGCATATTGACTCAAAGTGTCTCTTTGAGAGCAAGAAGCAAGAATAAGTTCAGCCCTAAAGGTACTAGCCACTAAATAAAAAAAAAAAAGAAAATTAAGTCAATCTTTTCCCCAAATCCAGATCCCTTTCAGTGAGATTTTTAGCCATGATTTCCACTAAGTATGAAGAGGAGGAAATATAGCCCATCCTGTACCCTATATATTGCCCTTTCCTTGTTGCCAAAAACATTCATTTCTAACTGACGCCCATAATAAACAACAAAACTCACACCTCGAGGGAAAAACATTTCCTTCCTCTTCAAAGAAGCAATATTTCAAAGACATTCTGAAGGAATCTATCTGTGATACACTGGCCCAAACCAGCTGTCTGAATCCATTATCAACAGCAGAGGTGCACAAAGATCACTTCTCTTGTCTTTCCAATTCAGTATCACATGACATGGAACTGATAAATTGAAAAGAGCTCATGTGGCAGCAAATCTGTGTGATGTGAAATTTCACTTACACTACTTGAAATGCTCACACCAAGACAACAGCGGTCCTGTGGCTTAACAGGGATCAAGCAATACCTTGTTTATCATGCCATCATTTATGGAACAGGGATCAAGCAATACCTTGTTTATCATGCCATCATTTATGGCGACACCAAAACAGACAGATTTTCTACCTTTACCCACAGCTATAGTGTGCACAGTTTACGTCCACAAGATACTTCCTTCAATTTTATAATATAAGAATATTCAAAGGTTTCTTATTAATAGCTAAGTCTCATAGAGCAAACAATAGGGACCACAATACATTTGATCACACGAACTTTTGCTCAGATGCCGTCTTGATCTACAGAGGCAATATACCCAAGTTTGAAATAATCAATCATGATGAAACCCAAACCGTCTATAATATAGCAATACATTTCCTCAGAGATGTGAGCTACAGTAAGCACCGTGGATCCAACCTCCTCCTACAAATAGTGTGTTGTGCACAAAGATCTGGTCTTTATCATCAGACCTCCAAGCAATCCAAGCAACCATTTCGTTTCAGAAAGAAAATTCTATTTGTTAACTCTTGCATGGCAATGAACATGCTGATGTATTAGTGAGGATGTTCTAACCATGTGCAGACATTGTACATTTGAGATTCAATAGGCCTTTTACAGCTTGGCTTCTGTAGACTGTCAACATGGAGACCAACCACGTACTTCCACTTCACAGTTAAATACATTTTTTCCCCTTTCCATTGTGAATGGACTTAAAGCAGAGGTAGCAAGCTATTTAATGTATTGTCAGTAACTTATTTCAAATGATGACCTTCTTGGCATTCACCAAACTGGAATGATAAAATCATCTTAGAGTGCACAGCAAAACATTTTGTAAGATAAGAAACGAGCTCACTTTTCACAAGCACAGGGGAAATGAGCACTGACCCTCAGCCCATTTTACCTGTTCTGCACCATGCTCATTGCCATCCAGTCTGAAGGGTAAACGTTCTTTCCAATGAGATCTTTGAACATTATGAATGTTTCCATCAAGAAGTCCTAGAACAAAAAAATACAGGAAGTCTGTAACTGTAATACAAAGTTTAAGTGTCCCTGCTGTGATCAAAGAACTAAGATGCAGGGCTCCACTCTGCTCCCAGTGAAGTCAAAGGAAAAATTCCTGGTGATATCGGCAAGCCCAGGACTGGAACTGAAGTCCTGTAAAACAGCAGTCTCAGATTACAAATGAAGGCTAAAAATCATTATATTGGGCTCTTCAGAAAAGATAAGCCATAAATGAATGGAAAGGAAAAGTTATAGTACTTTAGAGTAAAGCTGTTGAATTTTTAATTAATTAGCAAAACAAGTCTCATTGTGCATAAAGAATTAATAGATTCAAAAAATATAGGACTTTTTTTATTTCACCAATTTAGTCCAAAATTAGTATTCTAAATTAAAAACTGAAGGCACAACAGAAAGTTTTCAAACAAAACTTTTCCTAGAAGTGTTTGGAGATCACTGTATAATGAACATAATAATTTCAGGTCTATTTCACATATAGCACATCTATGCCATTTTACCCTTGAACTTCCAAGTAAGTCACCTAGAATCTGCGAGACTGGCAACCTGAGATGTCATCATTTATTGCCAAAATCTCACAAGCAATTCTCTGTGAAGTTTGTACTCTTTCTTGTCATGTTACTTGCAGAGAGCCAAGTGAACAATAGCTCTCAACAGCATTATCTGACAACAAAACTTTGTCATCTTCACTGACATATACTTATGGGATGAGAAAAAAAGGAGAAGACAACAAACCAATGCCTTTACAAACAGTAAAACCCATTTGATATATTGATGTCTTGTCTTTCTCATTATTTTTTTTTCCTCTGCAGAACTGTTGTAGTTTAAGGATTACTAAAGCTTCTAGGACCAAATACCCAATCTGCTTGGAAGATGAAATTATGTTAAAATACTGCTACGTTTGCAAGTAAGCTAAAGCACGTGAAGAATTGCAAAGGCTCCCCAAGATCCAATCTGTTAGCATTTCAGTTATGGCACCACTCTGACTTTAACAAAAGAAAATGAACAAATCTTGCCAACTGAAAATAATAACTCCATGGACAAACTGTAGATGGTGTAATCAAAACCTTTGCCAATACCCTTACCTATTTCAGAGTTATGTCAGAAGTATAAAAGGTCAGACATAGGACCACCAAAACCTTCCAAAACACAGAGAACACTGACTAGTACAAACTAGAATAAACCCCAACTATTGTTAAATTATGCCAGAAACAGCTGGCATAAAATGATGCATTGCAACAATAAGGCATTTACTGCACTTAGCATACAACATTAACTGGACCAGGAGTGGACTCAATAGTGAGAATGTTTCACCATGTGCAAAGTGAGGAAGGAGGCTTCAAGGACTTGAGGGTTGGTTTTGGGTTTTGTTTCCTTTTTTTTTTTTTCTCCTCAGAACAATATAACACAAAGATGCCATTAATTATTCTTTATTATTATGTTACCACCTCAGTGCTAGAGGCAACAACAGTGACATTTATATCTTTCCAAATTTCTGATTACAGTGCTGTCCAAGGTCACCATTAGAAGAGGGAGGCAACACAATGACAGAGGCAGAAAACAGACACAGAACAGGCAAGATACAAGATACAAAACAATACTACTGATTTCACACAGGAAAAAATATACTTAGAATTATTTATCACCTCCATGATTATTTTGTACTCACCACTAGTTCTGAACTTGTCTGAAAAGTTTCAATGTAAACTGAATAATGCTGGTTGTTCATCTGATTTAAGATCGCCGTCATGCATGCCACGAAATGGCTCTGAAAGAGAACCAGACAGAAATCAACACATGCAGAATACTTCTGTTATTGGATTGTAGTCTTTCTAAAATTGAACTGCTCTAAATGCCCAATAAATCCTTTTATGTATGCAAAAATAAAATAATATTCAAGCTTTTGCAAGCCCAGATGAAGGAAACATGCTAAGAACTCAAAAAAGATAATTCAAAAGCCACGCTGACAAGGAGTAGGCTCAGGTCAGAAAGCTGCACCATTTCCGACACGCTGCATGGAAACACACACTGTGACAAGAAAACTTGATATATCAAGTACAACTCAATATTACCTTAAGACTTCTAAAAAGCATGTGATGTTGCCCAGGATTCTTCCGTTTGAAATTCATAGGAAGAAAGTATATTACCATCAAAACTTTCTAATCGTTCTAGCAACATAGGCTGTTCATGGGAAAAAATATTGCAAGAAAAGACATTTTTTACATTCTGCACGTGTTTAAGTAGCTATTACAGAACTCCATAAAACTTCTATAGAATACTATTCTATAATAATTCTATTACTGTGGAATATTATTTCATTTCTCAAAACTTTTCAAACTTCCTCAAAAGGAAATATTCTATTTTTCTCAATGCCTAAAGCAGAAATGCTGACAGCTATACAGTCATTTATAATCCTAAGGTTTCACTGTAACTTACTGAAAGTTACAAAGACCTTTATCTCTCAAGCAATAGTAGTGACTTTAATGACTTGCACTTTTCCTTTAAGACAGTGAATAATCCTCCTTATTGTTGTCTTAGAATTTTCTGAAATTTTAGTTATTTTTTTAAAAGTGAACCAGCTTTAAATGCTTTGATTTTGTTAAAATAAGAGGCTATGAAGTAGATGAGCATGAAAAATAATTTTCTAGATATACTCGGATCTTTTCATCATTCCTGTTTAGAATTGATTCAAGGGGCTCCCCAGCACCTCTGCCCAGAATTTAGTTCCCACCTGGTACTGATGAGATTCTCTGGGAAGCCCTGACTCACGGTGTACCTCTGCTGACATCAGAAAGGCAACAAGAGCACACGTTACCAAAGTATCAGCCGCAGTTTGTTCTACCCAACCATTTTGTCTCCCACTTCGAAGAGAAGCCTTCTTTAACTTCAGGTTACGGCCACTAGAGGTCTTTTACTTTCATATGTTAGCTGCTCTTCAGTTTGTACTGCCTTTTTTTTTTATTATTTATTTATTCCTACGTGAGCAGACCCCAGCACACTTCTTGCATATAAACAGTGAAAATTACAATATAAAGGAGCTATTATACCTTCTTTTGGAGTAACATTAGTGCTAGTGAGAGGCTTGCCTACTTTTTAAGGCTAAGAAGACACATTTTCTGCAGGTAAACCAAAAGCTTTCAGGTAAGGAATCGTGTGTTCTCGGGTACTGATGCTCTTCTAAAAAGAAATGCTGGCTTTGCTGCTGTAGTAGTTCACTTTTATAGTTATGGATCAGACAAATCTTTTCTGTGATATTAAATGTTGCAGCTGAAAGTAATAATGACTTGCAAAGGATTCAGTAATGAAATTGTGTGTGGGTTTTCTTCTGATGTCTTGATTTTGAAAAGATTACTGACAGAAGTTAGAGAATTGTACATGAACAACAGCTTGTATTTTTAGTAGTTAGACATTCACCACAGAATGCCTTTCTGTACTCATGTTAAATAATCACTTCTTGAAATAAGCAGCATTTCTTCACAGGAATTGAATAGATGAATTATTTTGCTTAAAGGCATAAAGACTTTAAGAAGGTTATTTCTTTTGTTGAAACCAACTTCTAAAATGTGTCTTGCTATATCTGTGATTATGGTACAGCATGAATGCCTGTCCTTAGTAACTGTGTATAGTGATTTTAAAATTAACAGATGATATGCTCGATTACTAAAAAGAGCCATAAGCAAAGATCACATATTGCTGGCCAGTGTCTCGCCCCAAACCTGTCAAATTCACATCAGTGGGACTGAATGATACATAAAAAAAAAAGAAGGGCACAGTAAAGCTGGTTTGCTACAAAAACTTCGCAGGAAAATACATAAATAGTGTTTGATCTTTAATAATTTTCTTGCCAGCGATCTCAACTATTAGAAATTAAGTGCTAGCTTTTTTATAGGGTAAAAGCTTGCCCCTCCCTCCTAATCCCCAATCGCCAGCAATAAAGATTTGCTTCTCAGATGCAGCCTCAGGTCTCTGAAGTAACTCGGGCACTCTCAGCATCACCGTTCCCACTGACAGAAGTTCAGTGCAATATAGGGCTATAAAGAGCTGTGATCAAATCTGCCAACATCTCTATGTATTCACTGAAATTCCCTTATGCTGTTAAAGTACCTCTTACTGGAACGTGCAAAGAGCTTGAAAATACAGTTTCTGCACAAGAGGGATGTGTTACACTTTGAATGCAGACTGCATGTTCGCTGCATGGACAGAAGAAATTTGGAGTCAAGCACCGCCTACAAACATAATCGTTCAATGCTTACAATTCAAAAACGTATTTCATTAAGCCAAGCATTGTATGTACGGACTGAACAGTATAAAAAGGGTTGTGGCAGAGTAGATAAAGTTTTTCAGATAGAATCCTAACAGGTCCTTTCAGCTGTGCTTAGGCTTGTTAGGATTTCTCCTGTGAATTACAGCAGAAAATGTGATTAGAACTAGGTCAAATGTATAAAAAATAAACTTATCATAGTAAACACTTGACTGATGACAATATTAAGAAAACCAGAAATAACTGGCTACACTGCACTACAATGAAGAGATCTAATAAAATATATGTTTTCCAAGTTAAAAACATTAATTTAAACAGAATAGAAACACCACTGAACTCTGTTTTTTCAATTACCCAATTGGCTGATAGCCTTTCCTAAAATGTATAAAGAAATAAGGAAACCAATAGTATGAACAACTAACTTCTATCAGGAACACAGGTAGTCAAATGAAAATGAGGTAGAGGAGAAAATGTCTCAGGAAACATTCAAATTCCCTGTTCCCTTAAAAAATAGCATAATTAATATCAAATTTAAATTAACTATAATGCTGGCTGGCTTTAGTATAAACACTGCAAAATAGTGGCCGAGGTAAAAGAAATACTGTTTAGGTTGAGTATATACAAAGTACATCAAAAGGGATCATACATGTATTCTCTGAAACGACTAGGGCTTTCTAAGGTCAAGCAGAAAGAATGGGAAATCTCTCCCACTGGTGTCCAAGTGCATATTAGCTGTGGATGCAACGTGTATGGGAAAAGAAACATCAGAAAAACGTTAGGCTCATATGAGTAAGATGACAAACTTCAACACCTAGCAACTAAATCCCAGCATACTTTCTAATAGCAGATGGTGACAGGTTGCCGTAGTAACTTCAAGTAATACTAGCACCACAAGAATAAATAAAGCAAATGCACTGGAAAAACAAACAGCAAGAGAAGTAACCTAGAATGGAGCTACACTTGGATTCTGAGCTAGGAGAAGTACTTCAGTGGTTGAAGGGTGGGTAATCTTCATGCAGGTGTACTTCTGGAAGCACTAAAGGGGATATTTATTTCATGCAGACACTTAAGTATCATTTATCCTCATTAATAGAGTGCTTCACAACACAGATCCCGAGTGTAAATACCTGTACATCATTAAAAAGCAGACAAAATACGAACATGAATAATTCCTAATAATCCAAAGACTTCTGAAGGCCCAAGATAATGTAGTTATTATTATATCCCCTGTTTAACAGAACAGTGAATGTTTTAAATGCTCGTTTTACTTACCCTCACAATTAATGCAAGGTACTAGGAAACTCCTTTACATACCACAATCCTCACAATCTATAACCCTATATTCACTAATGAGCGTTTACATTTCATTCATGAACAGTTTTCTGTATTGGTCAAAGAGTCTTACCCAGAAGATACAACATTTTTGTGGTGTATGAATCGATCATACTGCATCGATTAGATTTAATTCTGAATTCCCTTTCAGGTTAAGCCAGAAGTTTCAAAACTCGTCGTATGTTAGTGACAGTAATCATAAAAATGGTGCACATAAAAAACGGTGACCAAGAATTTCTACAGGCCAAACAGTTCTTTTTTTTTTTTTTTTTTTTTTTGGTTCAGAACCAAGTGCAAAAGTCTTTCTGGAGGAAAAGGGACAAATATTTAATTAAAGAAAAGCTAACCAATCAACTGTTCCAATCTAATGTTAAAAATCATCAATATTTACATTGTAGCACAAGTACATAATTGAGAAGGCCTCTCAAAATATTGTCTTCTCAGAATTACTGAGTCACAACACCTGTTTAGTGTCATGAGCTAAAGAGCAGCAAAATCACCAGAAAAGTCTGGCAGATG
>JAHREE010145909.1:0-10939 GCA_033628505.1 Tringa tobata | reverse complement strand
GCAGCATCCCTGGCTGGAGCAGGCAGACTGTTCTCCTGCCTGGCTCTGGGGAGCTGGGGGCAGCGTGTGGGGCAGGGAGCCGTGTGTCGGGCTGCTCTGCGTGGCTAGAGGCAGGCTACTCAGGAATAGGAAGTCTAGCTTCCCCTTCTGCCACAGATCAGCAGCTCTGGAGAGTAGCTCTGAAACTATCCAGGCTGTTGGTAAGCTGACAATACCAGTAAATAAAGGTGCTAGGGCCAAATTTCTCTCCCTGTAGTCACAGCTCACAACCAAATGGCTAAGATCTCTTCTCACAAGATGCAGGGAGGCCTTTCCCAGACTGTGCCAGGTTCGTGCCACCCTCTGAGCTGTGTCCAGGCAGCGTGTGAGAGATGCTGCTGGGCACAGATCAAAGCTGTGCTGAGGCCACGCTCACAAACGAGCAGCGTGGACAGGTGAGTGCCAGTGCAAAGCCCATGCCCTCGCCCTACTCAGTTTGCAGCTGGGGTAAAGCCTACAAACCAAGTCAAGTTCACTGTAGTACCACCCAGCGGGGCCGGGAGTGACATGGATCACAACTGCAGGTGGCAATGGCCCCACGGTGTGTGTTCCCTCAGACTTTGACATTTCCAAACCCCGAAGCTTGGTAGCAGCACAGCTTGTACAGCACACTCACACAGTCACAGTTATTCTCCTGAGGTAGGGCATAAAAGATTTCTGAAAGAACTTGAAAATTCCTCTTAATTGCGTTTCCCAACCAACGTAAAAAGTCACATTAAGCTTAATATAAACTCTGTTAGCTCATATGTCTACCTAGCAGAGATTTTTGCTAGGTCCCATCCGTCCATATGTACACATCAAAATGACACACGCAAACAAGTTCAAAGCATAGGGATAAAAATCAGATAAATGGATACCATACACAAACAAAAACGTGGTCCTTCCTTACCAGCAAAACTAAACACCTGCTGAAAACTCTGCAAAAACATTTAACTTCCTTCTTGCTAACACTCTGGAACTCTCTGCTCGGTGTGAGCAGTGCACGGGTTTCAGCGACACAGAGCAACGGCTCAGCCACCTACCACAGTTGTCTTCGTCGGCCCGATTCCCGCAGTCATCCTCACCGTTACAGTGAAGCTGTTGGGGCAAACACTTTGTGATATTGCCACAGGGAAAGTAGCCCAGGGAACACCTGACCTCAACTCCGGAAACATGATCTTCCAAAGAGTCACGGATGACTAAATAGAAACAAAAAGAATATTCTTACTTTAACGTACGCTCCTGATGTTTAAAGATCGCTGAGATTATGCCTTTATAAATACTTATTTGCATTTGAATGTGAATATCAAGCGATAAATACATATTAGTTCATTGGACATGCAATTACAATAGTATATTAAATTAACTTGGCAAGAAACATTTGTATCATCAGCTAATTAAAATTTGCTGTGATATAAAGCAACCAGGTGATTCCTCCCCACACATCCTAGGAATAAGATGGAAAAGCTAATCATGCAAGACAAATGACCTAAAGCCACTGTTTAAAAGGATTGTTTCGCTTTGCACTAGAAATTAATTTAATATAGCAATATACCAGATAAGCTATGCAGATATGGATTATATTAATTTCTGCTGAAATTTTAGACCCAAATAGATAAGTCTCCTTTATACAAAGTCGGAATGACATATTTTTAAATGTATTCCAATTTTAAAGCAATTAATAGATGTAAACTGATCAAAGATCAAAGAACAAGGAAAGCAAGATCAAATCTGTGACACCGTTTTGCTGAAGAATAACGAAGGAGACTTAAAGACGTCATTATAAATCCTTTGGAAGAGTTCTCAGCCTGGTCCAAAAAACGTGGATGAATTGTTCAGAAATTTAGATATACAGATGCTGTTCTGCTAAGACATGCTTAATAGGAAGTAATTTCACAGAATGCAGGGACTTCATTCAAGCAGTACTGAGGGAAAAGGTAGCAGGAAGCCTATGAGGGACAGACAGAGCAGCTGGAGGACTCCTGTCCTCTGTTCCCCAGCTCTCTGTGCTACAGCAGCTCCATTTACCCACACTCGCAGATGCATGATGCCTTACAAGTCCCTCCAGTGCACATGGGGAACAAATTCTGCCACCACCACTTCTTCCAGGGTAAGTGCAACCAACCTACTGCTTTTGTAACGGGTTGCAGTGTGCCCGCTCAGATTTCTTGTTGTACAAGATCAACCTCTTCCCAGGAGCGTACAACGGAGAGAGTTTTAAATTACTCTACAATGCAATTTGTTCAGTTTCCAACTGGAAACAGAGAAAAGTATCATCAGCACAGAATATTACCTAGTGCTCTTTGCACTCCCAAAGCTTCAGTGAAGTGCTGTTCTGCAAGGGCCTGCTAATTTAATTTTTGAAGTACTTTCAAAAAGGAATGTCACTTCCTCAATATAGCTAGCATTTGACTTAGTGGATGCAGCCACAAAGATAAAGATATAAATTCCAATACAAATGATATTTTAAGTTTCATTGCTGCCTCAGAGCACTTGAAATACTCTATACAAAATCCATTAACTTTGATGTGATGCTTGTTCAGACAGTATATTCACATTAAATGCTTGAAAACATTTACAGCTCTTGAAAATCGAAATGCAGGAGCAACATCTGGAGGTAATTCTGGGATAAACATTCTGTTACTTCCATATGCACAGAATTGTCTTTGCTATCAGATGCATCCTGCATAGAAAGTCGCATATTCCAGCTAACAATCACCACAAGATTTTGAAAAATTGATTTGTTTTTATCTGCAACTGTAAAACCTATGCACTTGCTCAAAGAGACTTTTCCTTTTGGTCACTATCCCTCCACCATATAGGTACCAAAAGTAAGGCTGCATTCCAGTCCTCAGATGAATTCACTTTTGCATATTAATAAACCTCTCTGCTGTTCTGTGCCTGTATTCAGAACATTATGTTTAATCTGCAATTGTGTTGCATCCAAAAGGAAGTAGCAATAAATAAATCAATCAGTCTTACGTAGGCTCATGGTATAGCATTAAGCAATCAGCATATGTGCAGTACTTCGTGTCTAATGTGTCCTGCTGTAAAAAGAAATCACAGCCAACTGAGGCTCCCTTCAGTGCAGTTATCTAACAGTCTGAGCAACTACTGAGACACCTGGTAAAAGACAACAACATGGAAAAATCAAACATAATTGGAAAACAACCAACCAACCCCTTGTATTTTGTCAAGCTGTTTTCCCTACACGTTGGAGACATATTCAGACTGAGCTGAACTTTGTACTTAAAGGGGCTGACCTCCATGTAGTTCAAATTCCAAAAGACGGTGTTTATCTTCTCACAGTACCATTCAACAGATTTTCATTGCATTTCCAGAAATTACTATTAACTACTCAAATAGAACTAATCCCTGAACTAATTAATGAATTTTCTTTCTGTCATGGTTTAGAAATCATTCTTTGTAGAAGAGCATGTAGTCCCTCACTGCGTTTAACGTTTTGGATTCTCTGTACATGTATAGCCTTGATGATATCTATTCTAAATATCTGTGTTACTAATTTTTTGCTATGTCAGATTTCTGGCATGTAAATATCTGTCTGGGAAAGAAGATAACAAGGTATCAACACTTAGCAACTTCATCCTAGTCAAATCATTGAAAGCACTGGTCTTTGTCCACTGACTTGTTAACATCACTTTGTTTATGCAGAAAAAGACAGAAGTTTGGACCCTGCAAATTGCAGGAGATTTATTAATAGAAAACCCTACACCCCTCTGAGGAAATACTTGGCAAAGCTGACAAAGGTAGTATTAGGTCCCGGTCCAATTGCTCCAGGAGATAAGACAGTAAAATCCATTGTAAAATGCTAGATAATATTCAAATGTTTCTCTTTTGGATTAAAGGAAATTAAAATGGTATCTTTTATGCACGGAAAACGGGTAAAGATAGCACAGCAACAACAGCAACAAAATCCCACGCTTCTTATTTTCCAAATACAAACTGTACTGACACTGGAGTTTATCACACCAAGATAATGACCTATCATGTTATCTCTCTCATGCAGTATTAAAGGTGTCAACTTTTCTACCTGCTATTGATTTTCCACTATGAAAAAATTGAACCACTCTTCTAGTATTCTGTTTCATTGTCCATTTTTTTAGCAGCTAAACCTCCTGATAGAATAGCTCTTAATAATATTGATTAATGGTTATTCCATCACGTCATGTCACTGGCTGATTCATGTTGGTGTTAAATCAAGAAAAAGGAAAATGTTATTTTGTACTCCTTTCATTAATCCATAGGTTATGTCTCTGTTCCTTATGCATATCAAGCTTCAAAGGTACCTCTATTGTTTGGAAAAAACACAAACAAGCATCTTTCTGATAAGATGTTTGCTGTCTCAATACAGAATAAAGTTCTACCCATAGTGCATGTTCATAATTCTGCAAATTAAATATTTCTGACTATTACGTACTCCATCCCTCAATTTTTCTTAAAGAAGAATCATGTCATAGACCTTTTAAGCTTGTCCAGATCTACAGCTTTGAGGCATATATGGCCAAGGCAGACATCTGTGATCTTTCCTCTAGCTTGAAGAAAGTGGATAACTTTTCCTGTTAGTCTTGAAAATATAAGACCATTTACCACTATTTTCCTTTTTTAAAGGAACTAGCAAGAGTTGGGTTGTCACCTAGTATAAGACAGTAAGGCTCTTTCTTCTGTTGCACAGATGCAGTATCACTGGGGAAAGAACACGGCAGCCCCTCTTTAAGCTCTCATAAAAAAATCAAAAGAGGGAACGTATCTGGGAAAGCCAAGAACAAGATATTCCCAGGAGACCATGGCTTTCCTCCCACCTAAATTGATTCACCAAGCTCACTTTTTTTTTGTGCATTCTTTGAAAAATGGCAAAATCTTTTGAAAACAGATACTGGGTCACAAATGCTTTTTGAGAAACCAAACTAGGGACATGTGCACTAGAAGAACATGAACTGAACATAGTTCTAGCTTCTGTAAGACAAGTGAATGTGACTCCATAATGGAAACAATACTAGGCTGATTAGACAGAATCATAAGCAATTATACTAATCAAAGCAGCATGACTCACTGTTTGGTACTTTCTAGTGACATCAATCTCAATTTTATTGCATATGTGTTCAAATAAGGGCATATAGAATCATGGAATCATTTAAGTTGGAAAAGACCTTTAAGATCATCAAGTCTGACTGTTAACCTAGCGCTGCCAAGCCCACCATGAAGCCATGACCCCAAGAACCACATTTACATGTCTTTTCAATACCTCCAGGGATAGTGACTCAACCACTTCCCTGAGCAGCCTGTTCCAATGCTTGATAACATTTTTGGTGGAAAAACTTTTCCTAATATCCAATCTAAACCTACCCTGGAGCAACTTGAAGCTGTTTTCTCTTTTCCTATCATTGTTACTTGGGAGAAGAGACCAACACCCACCTTACATCGTTACAACCTCCATTTAGGTAGTCCTAAATGCTTCGTATTTTCAAAAATTTGAATCACATGAAGACCAATCATTGTGAGTAAAAGATGACTCTCAAATTCCAAATAGACTAATATATTTTTCCTTCCCTTTAAATAAGTTATCAATTTGAAAGTACTGAGGTTGAAGAAACCCAGCTATTTTTAAAAAGGAGTCCTTAATTGACAAGGACTGAGAAATGATCAAGATACTGAAGAATTCACCTTGTGCTTACTATGATGGAAAGTTATTTTACCTACAAAAGCACATTTTTTTTCAAAGAGACCAATTTAAATTTATCAAATGGTGGGGTTTTTTCCTCCTCTCACCCATAACCTCTTATGGTTGCTATACTTCTAGACACAGCAGGAAATGGGCAAGGAGCAAAAGAGGATTTAAAATTTTCTTTTGAAATGTTTTTTTTTATTTTTTTAAACAGAATATTTCCTTCCACTAAAACAGAAAGAGCCAACAAAGGAAACATTAAAGTTGAAATCGATTTTGCCTGTCATTTTTGTGCTAGCCTGAATACTTCAAGATGACAATAGATTAAAAAATACCTCTTCTGCTGAAAGTTATTTGAAGACCGACTGAACTGGCTTTGAAAAACCTTTAGTGTAGTATAGAGGAAGAGACCTCATAGGCCTATAACCTTTATGTTCAAAGATAAACCATCAGAACAAGAGTATGAAACAAGTTTATAACTATGAATTCCTTCAACTTAAAAGGTGGTAAATTAATTTTTGAGAAAGAATGTAATGACAAGTGGTTGATCAACTCTGATCAGAGGCATTTAAATCACCAAATGACAGAAAAAAAGAGGACGATATGACATCTTAAAAATCTTATTTTCTAAAAAATAATTTGTTTGAATTTGTCCGTTACAATAATTAGTTTTCTTACATTAATTTTCCTGGGTTTATTCTCAATTATTCAGTTATTTCCCACTAAACATGGGGATTTTTGAGCAATTTATTAGAGAGACTAGGATGAAGTTGTATTTCAGGATAAAAATATGAAGTTAACTTTTGCATGCTTTTATTTAACTCATTACTGTTTTATAAGTGGAATGCATTTCTTTTTCAGCATGCAATTTTATAAAGACTGTCCTAAACCTGATGCTTCTTTTAGGAAAAGCTTTATAATGATTTCTGTGAATATGTAATGAGAATCCCATCCTATTAAAGACATTTTTAGCAAGATTTAAACACTGTCTGTAAGTAACATATTGAAAATAGATTCTCATTTCATACAACAACAAAATACAGTTTATGGACTCTAACTTGCTGTTAACGTACGCATTTGGGGTAACCCCGTTGGGCAAAACTTGTAGGCTAAAATAGACCTTGCTCTAGTGGCGACAGATACTTTAACATTAATCCTTGAGGGAAAGCATCTGTGGCTTAAAAGGTTTAAACAACTGCACAGAATCCCCACAGGAGTATAATTACACTGTTATCACTACATTGTCTTTTCTGTAATTTGCTCATCTCCTCCTTTGCTAATTGTTCAGCTCTGATGTCTCTAGCATTTTCTAAATATCTGTAGAGCATATGCATCGTGTTTGTAATTTTAAATTCTATTGGATGCAAGTGACACAGTGCCATTTATTCAGGATGCCAACTGGTTGCAACATCTTCATTTCTAAAACAGTACCAATTTTTTATATCTTGGCTGTTGTTCTTGCAAACAGAATTACATTTTCAGTTTTATTGCATTACATTTATCTTTAGTAGACCATATTAGATGTCATTCTAGGAACACGTAGTACTTGAACTACACACATAAATTTATGACTGACTAGATAAAATGTTTGTGTTCATTAAATACAATATAGTGCAAAGAATTTTAGCACAAAAGATGCATGTATTGTAACTGCCTATATTGCATGCCAATCTGGTCATTATCTTGGATTTTAATTTCATACGGTACCTTTATGTTTTGCTGTGGGTTTCACAATGCTTTCATTTCACAAGCATTTCCCAAGCAGAAAATTTGTACTATCCTTTGGAAAATACAGACTCTAATCTCATAACAACATTACTAAAGTTAGTTATCAGTTATGCCACAGATAATTCAATCTAATTAATCCAGCTATAGTGCTGGAAGACTCTCTTTGTATAACTGCCAGATAAATATGCTCCAGGGTCAGACACTGCCAGTAGAGCAATTCAGACTGGCCACGTGGCACCTTGCCAGAGGATTTGGCTCTTACACCTTTTATCAATTTGCTGTTTCATTCTGCTTACACAGAACTTAGAATAAAAGGATTCTGATGCAAAAAAAAAAAGAACCGAAAGAGGTAATATTATTTGGAAAAGCCCCAATATGAAATTTAAGGAATTTTATCTGGAACATCAAATTTTGTAGGGCATTCCCAGAGGATGAGGGTTCAGTACAATGTCTAACAAAGACACAAATTAATGAACAGACCCAAACCTTTCCCTTTTCTTCCCTTCCCCATCATTTTCTTTCCCTTTTCTTCCTCTCCCCAGATACACAGAATTTAAATGATGTCCAGCTATTATTTCTGTTTAGAAATAAGTTCTATTTCCATTTTCTGATATGATTTCCAATGAAAAATGCATTAAGGTAAGCTATTCTTTGCCCTAGTGTTGTTTTGCATTGGTGTAACTCCTTTGATTTCACTAATCTCTTTTTCACACTAGTGCAATATCAAGTCTAAAGCTGGACACATGAAACACTAGGGTCTTGTTTGGGTGGCGTTAGATACAGAACACAAATGAAAGCATCATTGTAAATGTGTTAAATACACTGTACTAGTCAGTACCACCCCACCTGAAAGGCCCAGAAAAGGCAATGATGAACCATCAAAATAATGGAAACCTCCCCTCCCAGGAGCTGCTTCTTTCTCCCAATCACTGAGGAGTGTGCTTGGGCACTCCTTTCTTTTTCCTCCTTTGAAGCACCGGTTTTGCAAGAGTTAATGATTTAAAGACACACACACACACACACATATATATATATAAAGTAATATCTAAAACTTCACACCAGGAGCAGCATTTTTGATGTTTTGTAATCCCAGGAAAAACATTTCCTACTTAGCAGTATTTGCCATGTATCTTACACACCACCACCCTCTCCCATCTCATAACGTGCTTAGTAGTAAGATAATGAAGTTACAGGGTTTTTCTAAATCTGAGTAATCAAATAATTTAAAATTTACTTTAGCCAAGAGGATCAAGAACAGTGGGTTATCAATAAATTATTGTCCCTCAAGCAACAATCATTCACCTCATCTGGATAACCAGTACATTGAATTTAAATACATAATGATAGTAATTAGATATTACTGTAAACAAGTTCACTTCAGACTTGTTGTTTTGCACAAGTTAACCCAGTCAGCCATACGTAAAGCAAGCAAAAGTGAAACACTGATTAATGAAAACTAAATTATTTAAATTAACAAACAACAGATGTTTGTAATGTCTCTCTTCAGTTTCCACAAAGAAAGGGCAGATTTAAGTGACTTTCATGACACAATACAGTATACAGGAGAGGAGTTTGTGTACATGTGCGTTCATGCATGGCGGTAATAAGAAATCCAGGAGATGAGACAAAAACTAGTTGTAGCAAAGCCTTAAGAGAAAGCTGCAGTGTAAAAGGGAATGAAATTAGAAAGTCAAAAAACAGGGAAATTACCTGCTGATATTCTAATTTTATGATGTTCTGAGAATACATTATTTGTAAAGGAGCAGAAGAACAAAGAATCACGTGACTATCATTAACTTCTCATAACAGAAAACAATCTAAAAGACCATAACACTTTGCCCAACTTTTCTTAGGTAGAAAAGGGCAAAACTGTCTTTTTTTAATCCCCCACCATCCCCACATAAAAATCACATGATTTAGCTCTAACTTCTTGCATACCAACTTTGGTATGCTCTTGTGATGAGGGGGGGAAGGGAGAGGGGAAAGACTGTTAGAATTAACGTCTTGAAGCACTGAGGATTGCAAAATAGATTTGAGAGATCCAGCCCAACCACAGGCTGGGGAAAAGAACCTGAAGGGGGGTAGTAGGAGATTTTATTTTGTCTTTCTCTATCTTCTTTGGCTCTTTAGTCTCTTATTTTGCTACAAGGTCACTTTAAGCAAGCTGCACATCAGCCACAATTTCAGAAGCCTCAATATTTTCTCTCTTGTCCCAAGTAACACAATCTTAAATACTTCTTCGTAAAATACTCTCAGGTAAGATTTTCTATCTAGGACTCCAGAGAGAAAAAGTGTTTTAGGATCCTTACAGAAAGTATTTGAAATATGAAACATAATCTGGGTTTTTTTTTCTTGTTGTTTTAGGTTTTTTTTTTTAATTCCTTGTGCCTTTAATAAAACATAAAAAGATTTTAATGATAGTTCTTATAATGGAACTAAGCCAGCATAATTTAAAATGAAGCTCTGAAACATGCTTAAGATTAATTTTGTAACAATAAAAATATATTATTTCTTGCCGAGCCTGAGACAGGATTATCTGACACATTTTATTTATTCCCATACTTTTGTTAGTAAGAACCATTTATAACTATTAAGACTTTAAATTTAATATAGAACCACAAGTTCAGATATGGGAGGTTGCTGTGCCATATAAATCTATGCGATTCCACCCTCCTGAAGTATTATAAAAATGGAATCCTTTGTTGTTCCGTTTGGAAGTCAAATAATTTGAAAGTATTTTAGCGAACTCACAGGACTATTTTGTGAAAAATCAATTTCAGACACTGTGTTTAAAAAAAAAATACACTCTTATTGGATTGTGACTCATGAATATTTGGTTCAATTTAAAAATCATAAGTTTTCCAATCTCTACTATATTTTACCATGAGTAAACATAACTCACTGCTATAAATTGTGACACTCCAGTTAAATTGCCATAAACTAGAAATTATCTCAAGCTAATAGGATTTCTGACTTTCCTAAAGTGAATAATGTTAGCTGGCTGAAGCATGAGCAGAGATATCTGGCTTACTTCTTCTTTTAAAGGTTATATAAAAATGTGTATGCAGATTAAGATTTTATACAATTATTAATGTACATAAAGAAACATTGCATTAGCAACACATAGGTGTAAGTTATCTGGATATTATTTTTTCCTCAACCAGGTTAGAAAAGATAACAAGAAACTACATTCAAAAGCTTTGTCTCTATTTTAGATGCAGTTTGGCTAAACAATAAATTTGCATGGATTACTGATGGATTTCACCTCCACATAGGCTATAGCTCCTCATTCTCTTCTTTTTGACCCCACTCCAGCTAAATCAACACATGATGATGCCCGTTCCTGACACTGAGTGCTTTTTCGCTGCCAGCACAAATGAAAGCATGCTCTCTGAGACATAGCTTAAATTAGAGTAGTGCTATCATGACCCATCTCTAGCTCAGCACGAGAGGTAGGACAGAGGGCTGGGAGGAGGAGAGGAGAGGTTTGCTCCAACAGTGATCTGCTGC
>JAHREE010145850.1:0-13056 GCA_033628505.1 Tringa tobata | reverse complement strand
AGTTTTCAAAGATATAGTGTCAGAGCATAAAACTAGTATAAATAGTAAAAAGGCGGCACAGATTTTATATAATGAAGTTCAGCAGACAGTGCTGTCAAGGTTTCTTCCCGTTGGAGACCAAATGAACAGTTCCAGATTTCTTCGCAGATTCATGTCTATTTGAGCAGTGCGCTATCTTGGCAGTACAAACAACTACTAGATGCAATTAGAACACAAATGGAGAGGGAACTTTTCCAAAGTAATGATGAAAATAGTCTATTCCCTCTTCAGAAATGAGTTCCCATGAAGACAGAGTTTCAATATTGTCAAATGGGACTATTTTAGCAAAATAGTTGACTCTAGTCTGTAATATTCGGGCTTTCTTAGTTATACAGCTCCCATCCTACTGCTGCAGTACCCTTGCTCTCCTCTTTACTGTAATATTACAGTGATTTCTACATCTTCTTTCTTGCTTTTGTTCTTACAAGCAATTTGTTCTCCTCCTTCTCCCTATTCCTCTCCACAAACGCCAGGACACTTTGCAATCCCTCTTCCCAAATACCAGAAAAGGGCACAGAGGTTGTTTTGCCAGAAAACCAGGAAAGCCAGAAAAACACCACACATGAGTAAAAAAAAAGTTTTTCTCTTGGGCAGAGCTAATTTTTTTATGTTTTATGCCAGTGTGGGCCAGGAGCCCTACAGAGTGTGGATGCTCAGCCAGGCAGGGAGAAGACCCTTACAGCTCCTTGGCCTTCAGAGGAACGGAACATGAGTGTATCTCCTTCACTGCCAGTAGAAAGACTGGTTTTCAGACTGGAGCTGACCTCAAGTTGGAATAGCTTTTCTCATGGAAACAAGTTTTAAAGGTGCCTATGAGATAACCTCAAGATTTGCAAATTTTCTGTAATTTAGTGACCTACGTGTTCAGCTCCACAAAATACAGTTCCCTTTCAACAAGTGGTTATAGTTGGTCCTTACATAATTGTTTCAGAAAAGACCATGTTAAGATATTAGACTTGTTATTAATTCCTTAAAATTATATTAGTGGGATACTATTTTTTCTCCTCTTAATATGTGGCAGGCAGAATATTTCCATTTTTTAGTATTACACAGTGTTGGTTTAAATAATTTGCAAATAGGAGGATTACAATCTTGAACAGGGAAGCAGTGACTATTCTGACTTTTAGCTTAAAGCAGACTTCAGAAACTCAAGCAAGACAAATATCTTCCATGATTACTCAAGAGATCCTGCTGTTTTCAAAAGTTTGACCAGCTTCACTTTTGGCAAGGGAGATAAAGTTGAGAAGCAGGTAAACTGTCTGGAGTTTGCAAAATTATTACATATTATTATCACCACCCTCCTCCCATATTATACAGGAAGGTATCATACAGCTGAAGAAAAGTTGATCAAAGAACAAGAAAAAAATCCGAAAAAAATCCTTTTGCACAGAGATTGGATGTTTGACATAAAGACAATGGATAATAATAAATTACTAATTGTTTTTTACACCATCTTTATTAAAAGAGTATCTAGAATGCATTTTAGTACTGTCTTGGGAGGAATGACAATGTTTTATTGTAAAAATAAGTTTTTTGGATTTCACTGTGTGAAGCAAATTCATTAAATTTTAAATACTACACTATCTTTTTAGCCATTATGCCACTCTAAGAGCAAAGCTACTGGAAATGTATGAGAATATCTAAATATACATACCTATATATGTATATATATCTGGTGGGAATTTATGGAGAATGCAAAAGATGTTCAAAAGTAGCTGACTATTAGCATAAACTGTACAGTGAGCTGCTCGGTGATATTTCTACCTTTTTTTGCTATTACGTGAATTGAACTTTCAAGCATGCTGATTCTGCCTTGGGCAGAAGTGGCACAAATTTAAAAATGGAGGGTAAAGCACTCTTATCATTTGATCACATTTATTGCTGGTGCCACTGAAGTAGAAATCCCATGATCTCCTAGAAAGCTTTATACTATTTAATGTAAGGTTGGAAAAGCATCTATTATGGTTTAAGATAGAGAAAATGTTACACTCTCCTTGTCTTTGACTTACTGCATGCAAATACAAGTGGAAAAGTCTTGTATTATAAAAGAAAGAGAATCGCCTAATCATAGATGAAAACTATCACAAGCCAGGAATTATATATCTGTGTTCTCTTAACCTATCATATTGCATTTGCTTTCATTCCCCTATCACACAGACGGGTACTTTTGTGGGAAAGACTGGCAGTAGCAGAAGGGCACGTTAGTTTTATTGTAATGTTTGTTACTGTAATGATATTTCATGACAACAAAATGATCCATTTATAAAGGAAAAAAAAAATTAAACCTTTCTCCAGTCACAGAGCATTGTTCTTGAGAACGCCAATAATATTACGACATCAAGGGCACTTCGCTTCACAGAGAGTAGTAAGATTCTAAATCACAACAAATAAAATTCCCCAAACCTTGTGTAATAAGCCTGTATATTTTTGAAGGCTGGAACATGAAGGTTACTGCAGAATACCTCTTTAGAAAACTGCAAAATAGTACAATAGAAAAAAATATTTTGCGGGGAAAACCCCCCAATTTTAAATCTGCGTACTTCCATTCCATGAAGAGTTTCAAATACAATTGGATTGAAATGTATTAAAAACTAGCTCAAATCCAAGCTGAAGTGAACATTGTTGGCATCTCAGGTTCCCCATGATCTAAGAGCTCTTAAAATTGCAACACAGCAGTGCCTAAAAGGGCCATGTTTTCCTTATTCTTTCCACAGTGTTGTGTTCCTACAGGAACTAGGGTTTGTAAATAAGCTGGATAATACCGAGGACATTCTCCTGGTACATCAATAATATAGGAATGGCATAAATCCCACTGTCTCACCTGCCAGACTTCAGCAAAGTGCTGGTGGCTGCTCATACCCAGCTTGAAATTTTACAGTAGGTTTGGGACGGGGTTCTTTGGTTTTGCCCAATAAGCTGCACATTGACTTGTAGCTTTGAGAACTGCTTTTGATGGCGATGTGTGCTGCTCTGTTGTGATGCTAATTCAGGCAGAAGCCATTTATCATTTCTGAATATAGAAAGTGTTTGGTTTGACACTGTGCAGACTTATTCATCAAATAATANGCACATTGACTTGTAGCTTTGAGAACTGCTTTTGATGGCGATGTGTGCTGCTCTGTTGTGATGCTAATTCAGGCAGAAGCCATTTATCATTTCTGAATATAGAAAGTGTTTGGTTTGACACTGTGCAGACTTATTCATCAAATAATAAAGACCAAGAGAAGCACTGCAGTTTAGTCTATAAGGAACCAAGACCACAACCAAAGTACCTACAGTCTACTCTTGCTTTACTCAATGACTACAGGAAAAGTCAATTATTTTCATGTATTTTGATGGCTACTTGCTGATTAAAAGAATAGAGTAAGATTAGGTATTACTTATTTTTACAATAAATATTGAGATAGGTCAATACCTGTTCTCTTCTACCCGTGTTTCACTTATGCTTTCCTTCACCAGCAGGAAAAAAAGGCAATAATAAAATAAACCTTTTCCCCCTCCTTACTAGAACAGACAAAATACCCCCACAGCGCATCAGCAGATTCCTCAGTTTCATGGCTTTTGTGTAAAAATCTCACGTGGGAATATTACTACATCGAGACTTAGAAACACAGAACAATCTGAAAAGCCATGACCAGGATAACAGACAGGTAAAACAAAGTCCAGGTTGGACATAAAAAAGGAAATTCTGTAACATTTGAAAAAAAAATGTATCTGTGAAATTAAGTAAAATAATTAGAAGTTCTAATAAAACACACGGAGTGTAGTTAAATTCTATAACAAGTACATTTTTCAGAAATATATTGAAATTGAATTTCATACCAGTCCTTGCTCAGCAAAATGGCAGCTCAGCAGAGATGATGTCCAAACAGAATCGTTAAAAGGTCTTGTCATGGAGAAGCGTAGTTCCTGCAACAGAACAAGAACAGGGATGTTACATAACTGATTGCCAGCCTCACCGCTTCTATTACGTTACATTCTATGAAATCAGTTAGAGAAATTACATGCTTTGGATATAATTCCGAGTGCCTCTGAAACTGGAAAAAAAAAGCTGTAGGTGCCTCTGCCTAGAGTAGACCTGTAGAGTACGTCATGGCTGTGCTGTGGGCATTAATTTATTGCTATATTTAACTTGTTTCACTATTACTATAAATCATATTTCAAACCATTCCTTTAGAAAAATCCATTTTTTTATTTGATCATTGTCTTGTTATCAAGCATTAGAAAAAAAAGTACAATTTTCTGGCAGGATACATCTTTCAGATCACCTTCCTACCTTCTCTTTTTTTTCGTCCCAGAAAACATACAATTTTACAAATTATTGCAGTTCTTTTTTCATACCTGCTTCCACAGCATCCTCACTGACTGAGCTACGTCTTACTGGAATTTCACTGCATGGAAAATGGAAGGGAATGGTGGCAGTGTAGGCTGATCTTGCAGTTATCCCCACCTTACATGGTCTCTTTGTACATCCCCTGTCTCCTGAACACCTAGTTCTTGGGCACAGAATAGGGCACGAGCAAATGCATCTTCTTGTAGGAACTGAGAGGATGGGAAGTGAAGGAAGAAGCCGGATCACTGGATCAGTTTCTTAGGTGCAGAAATTCTCCAGTCCTCTAAGAAAGGGCCTTTAAGGGCCTCCTTCAAAGAATGATAAATTTGTGGGCCCTTGTTTAAACTTAGTTTGGTCTCTATGTATATGCAATATAGTATAAAATCAGAGTCATAGAATCACAGGATTGTTATGGTTGGAAGGGACCTTTCAGATCATTAAGGCCAACCATCAACCTAACATTGACAAGACCACCACTAACCCGTGTCCCTCAGCACTGCGTCTACCTGGCTTTAAATACCCTCAGGGATGGTGACTCCACCCTGGGCAGTCCTTTCCAATGCTTGACAACCCTTTCAGTGAAGAAATTTTTCATAACATCCATCTTAAACCTCTCCTGGTGCAACTTGAGGCCGTTTCCTCCTGCCCTATCGCCTGTTCCCTGGGAGAAGAGACCAACCTCCCCTGCCTACGCCCTCCTTTCATGGAGTTGTTGAATGATCTCTTCTGCTTTCCTACTAAAATCAAGTGCAGGGTGCAAACGGGTGATGAACTCAGGTGAATAAGTCAAATATAAAGTAGAATCGTAATTAGTGAAATCCAAGATGACCTTCTAGATGACGCTCCAGAGATATAAAATTTATGGCTCACTAAATTTTGGAATATTAGGAGTACTTACTACCAAATTCTTTACGTTTACCAGGGGCATACACATAGACATGGGCAGCAAGGCAGCAAGCTGTAATGCCACTGCTGCTCCAGGATGGTTTTCTAGCCAGTAAAAGAGGGGTAAACTTACTAGCAAGGGCTTCGGGATAAGTGTGTAATGACATGCCGCTGATGAACTGGAATTTGTTCCAATGGCTATACGTCAAGCCCAAATGTTAATGGCCAATCTGGAGAATTCCAGCTTTCTGCCTTGGTGTCCCTGGTGTACCAGCCATGAGAACAAAAAAGGGAAGAAACAGAAGGAAAGAAGCACCTGCTGTTATTGGTAATTCATTCTTTCACAGCCTGCAAACTTATGGGAGAGACCTAGATGGAGATATTTTATGGAACTGGAGAAATACAATATATGCTTACTACATTTGTAAATGAAAATATCATTTTCTGTGTATAAAATGGATGTTTACGCTTATTTTCTGTCACATCTCTGTTCAGTTACAAACACAAACATATTGGGTTTTATAGTTAGATTATTTTTTTCTTTATTTCATCTTCAAGAGGACACCTTCAATATGTAGTCATATATATTATGTCAGATTTTATCTCCTGGGGAAAATTTCCATGAAGGAAATCTCACTGACTTCATTTTTTTTTTTTTTTTTAACTATTTAAATCAGTACTTTACCAAGGTAGGTAGTCATTTCCAGGATACCTAGCATGGCTTTACCTGAATTCTGGCTGGGTAGGCAATTGCTGTCATTACTGCCTTTTTCTGTTATCCTTTTCAAAGACTGAGAAATTAATTCATCTGTAGGGCTACATGCTCTCTTAAAAAATAGTTCTGATCTTTATATAGTAATGTAATTTAAATTAGTACCTAATTCTCTAAAGTCCACAATTTAGGACAGCGCAGAATCTACTGCAGCAACTAATTAAACACTTACTGTAAGGTTAAGTTTTTCATTAAATCAATAGGCCCCTAGTGTCAGTTACAAAGCCCTAATTACTATGCTGTAAATTTAGATTGAATTTGAATTAAGGACTGATTTCAATCTAACCACAGCATGTAAATATTGTAAATTACCAGAATTACAGTTCAATAAAATTGAATGGATTTCACTTTAGATAAACTAAATGCAAATGAGCCTAAGGAAAAAAAACACAACAAAACCCACAGAAATTTCCCAAACATCTTGAAAAGAGTCTTACATGTGCGGTATATTGTATAGTGCTTTGGCAAAGAGCATGTCAGAACTTCAAAATGCTGCCACCATTTACTCTAACATGTTTTAAATATTTCATTATCTGTTCTGAAAATGAATAAATTTAATCTCTCCCAAGTGATCAAGTAAAATGATGGCTAATGTGCCCGCTTACTGTGTTGCTTTAGTTTGATGACTGTATTGTTGTGCTAAAGCACAGTATGAAATCAGGTTATCAGGTTATAACTGGCAGGGATAAAAAAAAAAGCAGTGCTGGGAAACACAAAACAACCCGTTTTCAAGGCATGAATCATGCACTTTGAAGATTCAAAAAAAAAAGTGTAAAAATTACAGACAATAGCACTCCAATCAAACAAGTGCAAAATTGAAAATAATTGGGAGTTTGTGGACTTTCATTCGGCTTCAAACAAGCACCGTATCCACAGGATATTAATAAAATTGGAGAAACGGGCAATATGCTAGGTTACACAGAAAAGGGAAAATCAAAAAAGGCCTATATTGAGGGTCACACATACAATTACTATGAGCTTTCTACTCACCTGCTTACATTATTTCTATATACAGCACTAAAAATCATATTACATGCCTTAAGATGTTCTTATAAAGTTCACAAATATAATGTGTAATATTTTACACTTTAGTCTTCATTAACACATTTAACTCAGTATAATAAAAGTTGATTGAAAAAAATTTAATATTTTAATCAATGCTCAGAAAGGGCGTAGATTAAGGAAATTAAAGATAATTTTTGTGATTTTGCGCTTGACATCTGTGGAACATAAACTCAAATCTAGAAAGAAACAAGAGGGTAAATAATAATCCTATATGAATATTGTACTTTCTACCCAAAATACAACTATGTCACCTGATTCCTTTCTACAGTTATGGGATTTTTTTCTTTTTTCAGAACCCATTTAATGGGGTCTTCGAGCTGTTCATGCCTCATGAGGTTAAACAGCCCCAACGCAGTTCACAGGCACAGGCGGTGTGTCTGATAATATACAATCCAACACTTTCCCGAACCCTTATTTCCTGCGAGTGTCAAAATTATATCTCAGACCACTGAGAAGTGCTTTAATGACTTCATGTCATCAAGAAAGGTAATAATACTTGAGCTCAGCTTCATCAGCTGAGCAGGGTATCCAAAGGAACTGAGTAATTTACTACATTTGCCCTATGTAGACATTTCACATTAGGAAAATCAAACCATTCTCTGAAGTGCTCATCTTACCAGCCCACTGGAATGTTAAATTACTGACTGCAAAGGAAATGAAGTTTCACTGAAGTCTGGAGTTTTGCACAAGTGGGATGCACAGGCCAAGCTGCCAAAAGCCACAAAGTAGGTAAGAAAAAATGACTCGTGACACTTGAGATTATGGGATGTTTATACCACCTACAGCTTGTGCAGTGTATTGATAAATGTAGGAAATATGGTAGAATGGACAAGGAGTTTTATAATTATCCTTCATGTCTCCTAAGAGTCTCTTTTCATAACAGCTTCTACCTTTGTGTTGTACCCCAGCGGGGAGCGATACTCCCCGTTGGGATACTACTGCTCTGGATACCACGCTTGCACCTGAAGGCCAGGAGAACCATCTTTCCTTATGGGGCTCCACTTGAGCAAGGTTAAGTGGGAAATATTAACGACTGATGAAATAAATGGCTACCTGTTCGAATTCACAGAAGTAATAGGTGGCATGACTTGGATTTTACTCGCTAAACTGCAAATGACTTCACAGCTCAAGTTCTAGAATTTGAAAGTTTGGGGTTTTTTTTAGAAGAAATTTCTGGGGTACAGTTGTTCAGTTTGAGATAATTTATTTCTTTTCTGTAAAATTTGTTTTCCATGAATAAAGTAAGGTTAAACAGTCTGATTAGCTAACAACTAATGAAATGGCCATACTATAGGCTCATACTTTGAAAATTCATCAGTGTTTTAAAGTAAAAGAAAAGATTTTGAAAACAGTCTTCTGGTGAAATGGGAGATTTCTTTCAGACAGAAAATTTGATAAGATTTGAATTTTAATCTTGCACAGTTTAAAGTTTAATGGCAGTTCACGATCAGCTTGTTAACAAGTCTCAGCCTCTTGTGAAAATGTGCTGCCACTTTGCATGCTGAAAAATCTATGATTTTATCCTGTCTTATGTAACAATGAAATGAAATAGAAAATTTGATTTTTGTTATTCTTCCTAAGGTTATAGCTGTTTGGGATTCTGGTTTTCGGATCTGTAATTCATCCAGTTAAATGGATGGTTGGCTATTCCACACACAAGTTTCAGCTCACGCCTGTCTGAGTGATATGGGAAAGATAATTGTAGTAAGTTTAGCAGTCAGTGGTTTGGACCTATATATGCACAGTCATCCCGTCATATAGGGCATAGGCAAACATTTGCTCTCCTAAAATTGTGCCCATATTTAATACCTGCAAAACTGATTGCCTTAGGGGAGGTTTAAAGTTTGCCTTTGCATTACTGTATGACATCCATGATACCTGGGTGTCAAATCATAGACCTGTACAGCCTAAATACCATGAAGATAAATTGTTTATATTGTGTAGACTGTGTTTATATTGCAGAACAGAATCATAGAGTTAAAAAACGGAATCAGTAACTGAAAACACTCTTAATGGTGTGAATCCAGGAGCGGAAACTTTGGGTTTCACAGACCTTTCTTTCCCTACTCATATAACCCATTTCCCAGGGCTTTGTCCAGTCCAGTACTGAATATCTGATGCACCCTGTAACACAGCTTAGCCCTTCCTGCCTGGTGAAAAGAATTTCTTTACATCAGTTGGAACTTCCTTTACTGCTAACCATCACCTCTTGTCCTTTTACTACGCATCTCTGAGATGCGTCTCCATGTTCTCCACCATGGAAGGGTTATCAAGCATTGGAACAGGCTGCCCAGGGAAGTGGTGGTGTCACCATCCCTGGAAGGATTTAGAAGCTGGGCAGATGTGGTGCTGAGGGACATGATTTAGTGGTGGTTTTGTCAGTGTTAGGTTGATGGTTGGACTCAATGATCTCAAAGGTCCCTTCCAACCTAGATGACTCTCTGATTCTACGATATCGCTGAAAACAGTAATTAGATCCTCTCTTAGCCTTCTCTTCTGCAAGCTGAAGAAACCTTTCCTCAGCTTCCCTTTGTACATCACCCTCATTCTCTCTTGCAGCTGGGGAACAGAAGTGGACACAAGTCCTGAACACAGAGGAATAATCACATGCCTCAACCCGCTGGTTATGCTGTCCCCCACTATGTGGTAACAGGGACAATAACAAAACTAAAACCTTTGTTATCCAAGAAGCTGTGATTAATGGTCATTTATCTAGATGTGGAAAAAATGGCAAGATAAGTGACAATGGTTTGACGCTGCTTGTTTCATTTATCAAGCACATGATTTTAGTTGGCAGTGGGAATTAATCCCGTATTTTTTTCAATGCAGAAGTCCAGAATTTTAGTATCACATCTTTAAATGTTGAAATATCTATTGCTAACAGGTAGCTCATAATTTTGTTCTATTATTATAAAGTGAATTGTTCACATTCTATGAAAAATAGCTCCAAATACGAATCTTCCATGAACAGCGAGCATATAAGACCCCAATTATCGTTACTGAAAATACTAGACATCCTGTTTGTAATGGCTTTGGGATGCTATTTGAAAATACCCCTGTTTAAGAAAAAAGAAAGGCAATCAAGCACCCAGAAGTCTGAGACAAAGGTAGTAACAGGAATACTATTTTTGCAATATATTTTGTAGTAAGAGTTATTATGGATTTGAATTAAAATATATATTCGGATAGGCACACAGGCACCATGCACCAACATTCTATTCTGTCAGCTTTGGGTTATCTACGCATTTTAACATTTAAGTTCACTGCATGCAAAATCCAGAAAAAGAAAAGTGTGCATAAAAATATACAGGGCATTACTTATTTATATGTAAAACCTTTATTCTATTTTGTTATTTTAGATTAAATCCCGTTTCAATTCTATTCTCTCAGGGAAGCACTAACAGTTTGAGCTCAGCGTGAAAGCCATCAAACACTTGAGCTGAAATTTAGATTGGGCAATTTTGCCTGGTGAAGTAGAAAAGGACATGTGGAATGGCAGAGAACAGAATGGCTTATGGAAAGGCAGATGTTTTAATAACTTGTCGTCTAGTGGGAGCCTCAAATATCTAAATTTAAACACTGCAATATATTAAAGGGCGTTGCTGTCAGGGAGGGTATACCCCTTACCATAAGAATAGGGTAAAGATGCATATTTAACGTGGCGTGAGGGGCTTTACTACAGCACTTATTTTACAATGGGAATGAGAATTAATTGGAAGGTATTAAAAGAAATTATCTCAGACTGCACAATTTGGCTCAGGTCTGTATTGCAACATACAGCAGGCCAGAACCGAGGGAATTTTCTGCCTAGAGTTCTGCCTTGGCCCCATCTCCCCGGGCGAGGGGGCTGACGAGAGGCTTGAGATCTCCTGTCTACTGAGATCCTTTTCTGTTTCGACGTATCAATCTCCTGCTAATTCACACTGGGTTTTAAATTATATTTATCTTTAAGCCCATCGCTGGAAGTAGGCAATGAATTTACCTAGGAAAATGTCCGGAGAGAAGCTAGAAACCTCCTAGGTTAATTTCTTTACAGAACAAATCTCTCAGAATGTCTGCAAATAGTGAGTTAACTCTAATTCACTCCGGCTGCATAATTTACAATCTGGCAGAATTAAGATGACTAGGGAAGAAAAATTTTATTAATAAGCAAGCTTCCCATATGTTCATGAACAACTGGGTCCTATTAAAGAACAATGAAGGCCTTGCCACTTGACTTTTGGAGACATGACACCAGTATTTATATACTGTTTGGTGACACAGAACTCCTAATTGATGCCACCTTTCACATTTGTCATCTCATATGCGGTCCCCATTGTCTAGAAATACCAGACTATGTTTTAACTTATGGATATAAAAATATATTAGGTATACCAAGCAGAAATAGGAAATAAAAGCCCTTTAAAAATATATCTGATATTGATAGCTTAATTTATGATATATCAGATATATGTATGCATTAAATAAAAAGACAGATGGAAATGTTTCTATAAACACGGTGACAAGCGAAATTGGGGGTAATATTTTATGAAAGTTAATGACTTATAGAGTATACTAGATGATTTTAAAGGTCATTAGTTTAACTATAGATTTGACTTTGTAATAGTATTTCCTTGAGAGTCATTACTGGACAGATGCAATAAAAATCTGCATAAATGAAAACCAAATAAAGTCTTACAAGCTTTGTGTCTCTGCACACTTTCAGTGACATCTTTAATTCTGTTTTAGAGAGTGGATTGCCAGTCAGGGTTAGCAGGGCCTGCTGGCTAAAGAAGGAATGAAGTCTGTGTCAGCTTAATAGAACGTTCTTATACAGAGATATCACTTCTGGATCAGGAAGTTCTTGAGCTAGGTATTACTGCAGGCTAAAAAGAAATCAATGGAGAAAAATGTTTTGGTTTTTCCTTTTTACTTCTAATTTTTTCCCAATTCTTATCTAGGTCTCTTGCATTGACCACACCGAGACGGTACATCAGGTGGGTTTCAGGTCTGGCTGTTCATGTTCTTATAACCCAGTGGTAACAGATGCAGGAATCAAATTAGGGAAAAAAAGCAACACTGAGCCGGAGCAAAGAAAAGAGAAGCTGAAAACACCTGGGAGAGGGAATTGTGACCAGGCTGTACAAGCCTTACAGGACCTATCTTGCTCTGTTAGTGTGATACTGTGTTTTATAAACAGACCCTCCTTATGCCTTTGTTCAAGAGGGCAGGGCAAACAAGGCGCTCAATGTTTCTGTGAAATCTTTCCGTAAACAGATCACAACCACCTCGTGCTGCTTCGCCTGCACTAGAGACAGCAGCCTGGAATTGCTGCTGAGCAGCACACAGACCGCCACTGAAAAAAATATTTGGAAAAATTCTTTCCCAAACACTCTTGTGTTGGATGGGAGCCTTGTTTCCTAGATTCCTTTAACCCTCTCATTTCAGGAAAAAAACCCTAGCATTATCAATAAATTAATAAAAAAATGAAGGAAGGAAATCTATGACAGATACTCTGCAACAATAACAACCACAATTACTAGCACCTTAGTTACACTAGCTCTGATATAGTTAGGACTGCATTTGGGAGCTGCTTGAATAACATCTGCCCCACTTATCCTCCATTTCAATTTAATATTCCTAGCGCTAGTGTTGCCTATATCATCAATGTCAAAAACTAAAAAGTCTTATCTTCAACTTTCATTCCAATGCTTCAAAAGAGCTTTGAATTTGCATCTTACTCTAGGGAAGATGTAGTTTAAAAACATTTTTGCCCAGCTTGCTCCATTAATTTCTGAGGAAAATGCACCTACTGCTGTGAATATGACAGTTCTCAACCTTGGTGTTTTTACAGGATGTCCCTCCCCAGGGAAGGACCAACACCATTCTGACTTACCCTGCTGGAACTGCACCTCCTGCTGGGTAATCAGCTACTGCAGCACTAAGGGAGAGAGACCTCAGTATGATTAACTGGATGCCCCTC